>WOGR01000007.1:0-50570 GCA_015342045.1 Leptinotarsa lineolata | reverse complement strand
GCAGTTGGCGATACAACTTTCGGAATGTGGATATGTATTTGGTTAGTACATCGACAGGTAGATGGGGCGACGTTTTCGGACGTTCGCTTCTGCCTAGTTCGAAGAATCATTCTCTGAAAGGAATTCGATTTTTAATTATTGGGAATCATCGACTTTAGGTTGATGATAGACACTACCTTGCACTGCATAAATGTTGAGAATCAAAAAGAAAATGAAGAAATGAATTAGAAACTTTTCCAGACTGGAATGAAGCCAACACCTGTACAAAATCACTGGCGTTTATTCAAGGTCCTTCAAAGAACATCATTTATTACTTATTCAAACATCTGCGAACGTTCAACTCTAGAATAACCATGCAAAAATATTTATTTTTACATTTTTTTTTGTCTTTGTTCTATTTTTGTGTAGTTCGTGCAATTTCTACAAATTTTGCCGACTCTCGCATGTACATAATTATTCATTTGTTAACGGTTTTTCGAAGAAGATACGCGACCGCGTAAAAAAACATTCCAATAGATTATCAAAATGTCCAAATAAAACTAAAAACAACAAACACTTACCCAAAAATTCGTGCGCATTGACAATCTTGGAAAACGATAAATAAAAATAACGGGTACAGTTTGTATAGAAACGTCAATTTTCGATAGCAAGATAAATAAAAGGATATTAATAAACGTACATTTTTTGCTTTCTCTGTATACTAATATCGATCCGGACCCACGACCTCCGTCTCGTTTGGCGTCTGAAATCCGTCTGAATGAAATTTCCATCCTGCAGTGGAATCGCAAGCAAGGGCAAGATATATTTCGGAAAACAAGGGAATTGGTGGAAATTTCTAGGAGACCAATGTATGAAAACTATTAGGACAATTATCAAGTGACATACTTTATATAGGCTAGTGTAAATTTAATTGATTTGATAAATTATTATTTATCATATAAGCATAAAGATGTAGCAGTATTCAATAGTATATTATATAGTATGCTTTACAGACTATTGAAAACTCCACTCAAAAACAATTCTCAAGAGAATCAGAGGTTTATTTAAACAAATCAGACAAGACAAGACCAAACAAATATACTTAAAGTTCTTATTGACAAAGTTAAAAATAATTAAAATGTAAAACAATACAAGCACGCTGCAGTGTTCATGACTGTTTTCTGAAGAGCCTCTTTTACAATTTTCCTAAACAATTTATATGAGACGACAGTTTTAAATTCAAATGAAATGTGAATGTAAAGCTTTTTGCGTTCATAAAACACTCAATTTTTTGTTACTCTCAACAATGGTTATGATGTTAATATTATAGACTCGATTCTTTGTAAAAAAATTATAAGCAATGCACCAGGTATATCTGAATTCAAATAACTGGGGAAACGTCATATAACAACTTACTTTTGTGAATTCACCAAAAATATCCTCCGTTTCTAGACAAAGAAAGACTTATAGGGTAGGTTATGGAATAATTGATCCATTATTGACGATAAATATCGAACTTCAGTGTTTCATAGATGAAGAGTAAATACATCGAATTGTGGTACTGTTCCTAACCCTTACATCGGGCAAACGGCGTCAACTTTTATCAAAAGATTGAAGGGATATTAAGTAATTTTAGAATGAAAAGACCATTTCGATATTCATCAGAAGGTCATTTCATGAGTTCTTTCATGAGTGTGATGTATGGCATTCAGAAAAAAAGCTATAAAACCCTATAATTCAGAATATTTGGAGGCGGAGGCGCAGAAGGGCCACATATTTCTATTATTTGTTTTTTGGAAATTTCGAGAATAAAAGAAACAAATATTCAAAATATATCTCCCTTCTGCGCTTCCGTAAGGTTGAAATATTCCGAACAAATGCTGAATAAGTAATTATCAAGATTTTAAGAGAGGTTGGAACGAGAACCCAAGCAGTATTCATTACATATATTATTTATTGTCCTTGTTTTACCATATTAATGCTTGTTAAAACTTATTAATGATCAAATATGATATACAATAGCTTCTTCGGACAGAGGGACTGAGGGAGTATGAACACTCCTGATATAGTCAAACACGTGTTGTGGTTTTGTAACAGTTAACTGAATACTGAACAGTTTCAGTAAAAATCTCACAATAAAGTGTAATTGTGTATATGCGTAGATAGATGTCTTATGGCTGCTTAGGAATATTCGATTCAAGAATAGCATGAAGACGACTTTGTGTTTCAACTGTAGGTGTCCTCCAAGCTGACGCAATTCATTATCTCGATGGAAATATACTAGAAACCGAGCAACAGGATGCTTGTTGCATTATTTTGGCATGTTTGTTGCTGGGGCGTATTGGAGCGAGCCTTTGCCAAATTCGTCATTCGATCATTAAAATGTTTCGATATCACCTTTGCAGTTGAAATCGCTTTTAACTGATTCTTTACATAAGGAGGCAAACATTTAAAACACATTGAGTCTGTGTTATACTTGCTTTTCGTGATAACTTTTCATGAAGTTTTCGTGATATTCTATTAAAATTCCGCTGTAGAAAAAAGTCCCCAATCGGTCAT
The DNA here is from genome assembly GCA_015342045.1 of Leptinotarsa lineolata. Classification (NCBI taxonomy): domain Eukaryota; kingdom Metazoa; phylum Arthropoda; class Insecta; order Coleoptera; family Chrysomelidae; genus Leptinotarsa; species Leptinotarsa lineolata. Next base: position 48,032 of record WOGR01000007.1, on the reverse strand, counting down.
TTCTAGTGAAAAATATTGAAAAGTGTCTCGTTGTAATCATGTTTCCTCTTAGTAGTAAGCCAAGTCGAAATAAATGAACTCCGATGTTGGATGTTGCCAAGAACGGTTTTTATTTTTGGCTGGAACCAGTTAGTCTGAGCAATTCATTTGTTCCCATTTGGGGTCACTTCCGTCGCTTTTAGGGTTATTGTTTAGAATGCACTTTTGACCCGAATGATAAATATACGCAAGGTGTTGTTTTGTTTATCATTCACATTCAAGATGTTGATCAAAAAGGAAATGTATTCAAGTAACATTTTATTGTGAGATTTCAATTGAACAGTTCCACGCCTTGAGGAAGCTATCGTATAGTGAAACACGTGTTGGGGTTTTTTAAACTGTTCAGCGAAAATCTCACAATGGATTTTCATGAAGTATCCCTCACAAATTGAACAGACACTTTTAGCAAATTTCAATGAACAAGATTACGTGATACATGGATAGTAAAGCCTGTGACTGGAATTTAAAGTCCTTTTTCTCATGAATATCATAAACACTCATCTGAAAACATGATTTTGGCAAATAAATACTCCACTCAATCGTTTCCTCAACGGAATTTGTTCCCGTTCTATGATTGTGCCAACATTTTGAATAGTTCCAAATATACTGATGTATTTCTTGTTTATGTACGGAAATGATATTGAAATGTTTCAAATTTCATCATTATTTTCTATCCTCTGATAGTATAAATAGTAATTATAATATATTCTGCATTTTTTATTACTTTTTGGGAAAATTTTGTTTTTCAACTGAACAAATAAAATAAAAAATATATTTATCTTTCGTGTAAAATGTATTTTTTAGGAATACTTTTATAAAAATGTCTTATCTAATAAGAATATAGATATTGAATTCTAAAAATAAATAGAATTGTCTAATATCACATACCTACCTGTAGAAATTTAAATCACATCTAAGGAGAAAAGTAATACAGAAACAAAATGTCAAACAGTTATTCAACAGTATTTGTCGAAATGAAGTGCATAAATACTGTTAAGAGACGAAATACCGCCTAAGCACCCTCCACATGGTTTCAAAATATTTTTATCGGTCATTCTACATCTTAATTTCATATTTGAGATTGGGTAGCACAAAGAAAAACAATTCTTGTTCATCATACCTCGTTCATACATTTGATATTTAGCATTAGGAGCATACATACAGGGTGTACCACACCGAGCTTCTATTACAACTTTGAGATGTGAAATTATCAAAAAATATCTCTTATAAAAATTCAAGATATTAATGCACCTTTTTAAATAATTTTCTAAATACAGGGTAGCAAGTAGAAGCATGGCGTATCAAAATTAAGTTTTTTGAAAATAGGATGACATATATTTCCTTCCTTATTCGGAATAATAATCTGCAGTTCAGAAGTTATGCCAAAAAAACGCCAAAAAGTTTATCTATTGAACAATCACCTTTTTCAAAGGCTACTCATTTGAGGAGTACGTTTAGTTATGAAGATGTTTTGAAAACGTAATTTTTTCATTACCTAGCAAATGAAAATTTGACCACAATCTATTTTTCTATACAGAGTAAATCGAAATGATTTTTTGAAAAGTTTGTATATGTCAATACGTAGCAGTTCGAAAGCTAACAAAAAACATATTATTTTCAGTATTCAACTGTTGTAGCAAAAACTTTCAAAACGCAATTTGAGGGTGAAATGAAATCGAGACAAATTAACAGATCTCCACACGATTGATCCCTCTCGAGAATATGAAAAAACAAATTTTTCTAACGATAGTTTGTTCAGTAAAGTCTGTTATTGAACACAAAAATGTCATAAAAATTAGTAAGAATCGAATATTTTCAAACAGTGAATCCTAGTCAAATGACTTTTCAACAGTGAAAAACAATCATTCAAAATCTTCTTCTGAGAAGAACAACTTTGTCGATGAAATTGTGTTCCAAATTGTTTTGTGTTTTTCATAGTATAGCTTGAACCGCTGAATAAATACCTAATCATGCAATACCAAATTTTTAGAAAGAGCGTTCCATGAGGAAATTTATTGTAAAATGAAATATGGGCTGTTCCATTTGAAAAATGAAGAAAAATGTTTTCGAGTTTTTATTCACCCAGCATCAGGAAAAAAGTTTTCGGTCAACATCAGACGGTGCTGTTTCGACTCGGAAGAAGTTGAACGTCATGAATTTGTCGGCTTCTTATTCTTTAATTTTTTATAAGTCGTGATTGATCAATTTGATCAGTTTGCTCACTGCTTTGAATTGTATCGACCGTCGAATTGAGTCGGGAGATGTTTTTGAAGCCATAATCCCGGTAGTAATTTTTTTAAACTTTCCTTCAGTTATTGATTTGGTGAAATACCACGAAAAAGTTACATTGGAAATCTTTATCACTCTCTACTTGATGGTAACTTGCAAATGACGATATAGTCAATTTTTTAACAACTGCCAACATTTTTCATACTCTACGTCAGTTACTCTTTCACATCAAAATCAATCGCGCTATCTTTCCTTAGTTCTCTATCCGTCTGTGTTTCGCCTCTGAAATACATTTGAATGTCCTCCAGAGTTTTGCCCTTCGTCTCTGGTACGAATATTACGATCACAATCAGTCCTAGTATGCTACAGATTGCGAATCCGAAAAATGGTACACTTATTCCGAAAGAGTCTTTCATTATCTGAAAAAATTTGGACACGATGGACGCCAATATGGCGAAGTAGATGTCTGCGAGACCTAACGCGAACGCTTTCACGTTGGCGGGGAACATCTCGCTGATCATCAGCAGCGGAATGGTTTGCAGACCCGCGCTGAACACTATCACGAAAACTATGAGAGCGACGACAGGAACTGCGAAGAAGGCGGACAAGTCCAAATCGGTAGATGTCTTGAGGTAGAAGTAGACGGCCTCGACGAAAAGGGCCAGGAACGTACCGATACTGGAAGCGATCAGCAGAGGCCTCCTTCCGGCTCTGTCCACAATACTCGAGGAGAACATCCCGAGCACCAGCTGGACCGAGAAGTAGATGATGGTGGCCACTTCCGAGGAGATCTTGGTGCCGGACTCTTCGAAGATGAGCTGCGTATAGAAGGTTATGGCCGTAGTTCCACTCAACTGCTGCGCCGCTCTGAGAATCAGCATTATGTAGACAGCTTTCCTGTTGCTTTCCACAGTGAACAGATCCAGGAATTTTCCAGTGTTCAACATTTGAGCCTTGATGGCGCAGTCGATTCGGTTGAGCTCCGAATCGACGTCTTGCAGTCCTCTGAACGTCTGCAAGCTTTTAGTAGCTTCCGCCTGGTTCCCCCTCATGAGTAGAAAATAAGGGGACTCGGGCATCCAGACGAAGGTGAGAAACGAGACGATCGGCAGGATGCTGGACACAAGCGCAGCCACCGTTATGGTCAGGTACGAACCTACGACGTTGATGAGGAGGATACCAAAAATCCACGTGACCGTAACGGCCGTCCCCAGTAGCCCCCTGATCTTTGCGTCTGCGATCTCTCCGATGTACATGGGTACGGCCGAGAAGACCAACCCGTCGGCCACGCCCGCGATGAACCTCGACGTGTACAGCAGTGTCACGGACGTGGAGAAGGCGACCATGATCCAGGAGGCGAAGAACGGGAACGACGACAGCAGGATGGTCCTCTTCCTTCCGAGGACGTCGACCGTTACTGCTACGATGAGAGAGCCCATAATAGCCCCCAGAAGGGGCATTACTGCTATCCAGGAACCTTCGTCATTGGAGACCGGGATCGTCGAGTTCTCCTGTAGGAGTTTCGGAAGGGACGGAGACGGCCAACCGTAGTGCATGCCGCTCGTTATGATGGTTAAAGTTGCTGCAAAAGAAAAGAATGTTAAATGATGATTGAAAAGTTATCAGATGGGTTCAAAGTATTCGAAAAATTACCAGATCAGATTTTTGGACTTATTGAGGAATGTAAAAGGTAGAAATGAAATTTTGACGCCTCACAGTACAATAAATGAATATTGTTGAAACCAGTTCATCAATCTAGACTTTCAGATAAAAACTCTTTTTGGATTTCTATTTCTTTATCATCAGATATATACAAAATGCGAGAAACTTCCGAAGAAAATTATAAACTTCAATATAAACTCTTTACAAAGATGAGTTGCATTCAGATACAAACTAGAATAGAGAGTCCAGGTACGTTCAGACAATAAATTACATGTAAATTATCTTTTTCCTATCCACTTTATTCTTCAGATGTTAATAATAGGAACACTACTATCAGGTCCCCAGGTGGGCCTTTAGAAGTTTCGGGCGAAAATATTTTTCTTCAACCCGCCATTAACACCTTGGTGAATAACTGTAAAAGGCCTTCATCGTGTCACGATGACGGTTCGTGAAAACATGAATGGGCTTTTTCTTTCAGTTTGTATCTAAAAGAAATTTCTGTAGTATGATGAATGACGTTCAAGAACACAGCCTTTCTTGGGATCTCCCAATCTTCAAACCAATTTCGAACATAAATATATACACGACTTTTCGTCTACGACTGCGGAAGACATCATCGAAGATGCTGAGGCAATAGACGAAGCTCTTTAGATGTCCTACAGCAAATGATACGTTATTAGTTTGGGTTTCAGCTTCCAAATCATCGGTGGTGGGCGTAGCTTCGTTCCTATCGGTATGAACTATTTATTTCACTCAATGCTTTTAATAAAAACAAAATAATTAAGTTTAGTTGATTCTATACTGACTAAATTTGTAACTTGATAAAAACGAGACGAGAGGGAATAGAGTAAGTGAATATGTCATCGTTTGTAAATTTGTATTTTGGTGTTTTCGTAACAATCGTAAACATGCCATGTAGTTTTGAGATTATTAAAACATTATGTTTGGAAATATTCCCACAAATTATTTGGCACTTTCACGGGATTTTTCAACTTCTTGAATGTTTCATTTTCCCTAGTGTAAAATTTTCAGTCCAGTTTCAATCAAATTTCAATTGTCCTTTTCTTGACTTTGACTTGAGAAATTTCCATATTAAATGGAAAGGCTTGAAAATTAAATTCTCGTTTTCCCATAAACTAAATAGATATTGATTTCTTACTTTAGACATATACCTACAGTGCAGTAAATACCCAGAATTAAATATTCCCTGACTTATTTCTGACATTCTCTTTTGTGTTCCTACGAAAGTAATACTCAATCGATAAGAGTTGTGAAGTTTCAGTTATTTTACGTTTTAAATTAATATTTGCAATATTCTGTACACACACGTTCATACTGTCTAATATAATTCTGACTTTCTTTAGCTAGTTGGAAGCTGTGTGACTTATATGTTTTCAAATATCCCGAAAATGTTGTAGTTTCATGAGATTACCAACAATATTGTTCCTTGTGCTAGATTGTACAGGTACTCCAGGTCGTTATTATTCTCTCAAACGAAAGTATGTTCACGAAGATTTATTTTAATTTAAAAATAGGTAAGTACCTATAACTTGAGACAACACAGAACAAAAATACGACCTTGACCTCTCGAATGATTCAGTACGCAAAACAAAACCAACACATGTATTGAAAATAACTGACAATTATGAAGTGCATGAAATGCTTAAGACAACTGAGGTGTTTATTTGATAAGGAATAATATCGTATCCGTCTAAGTAGCATTCCAAATACCACATTCTCACGGATAACATCAGCATTTTTGACCAATCTACTCTAAATATTGATGAATATAGACATGAACGTTTCTTTTGAATCACTCCTGTTAGTGAAAACCGTAAGGAAATCCGTTCGGTAGTTTTTGAGTCTATCACGTTCAGAGAGAGGTAAAATGACTTTGTTTTATAATATGTAATGAAAAATTATTCACCTTTTGGGATCTAGGAAGCACTCTCCGTTGTACAACCCTATTTTTGTCAGGTGTCCTCTGAATGGACCGTTTCCGTAGTGAGCAATCTTGGGATCAGTTTGAGCCAATCTCTGCTTTGTTGAAGCCGGCTGCATTTTAAATTCACATTTACATGTCTTATTAAATTTTTCCGATCATACTCGTATACTTCCACCTGACTCGCACATTATATTTTCCCTCACCCCATGTTCTTCTGTTTCTGTCAAAGGGGGTTACTTCAAAAGTATATATCTCTGGATATGGTAATGTACTGTATTTCTGAATAAGTTGTTTGATTTTTCGTTATTTGTAAATCAATAGCCGTATAACCCTGATCAATAATGAAGTTAACATGTTTTTGCTCTGACAAATAATATGACACTCATCAGGCAAAAATATATGCAAATGTGTTCAAAAGGATGTTACGTGTGAATCGAATCAAGAACACTCCCAAATTTTATTAATTTTCATTAATTGTGGAACAGTTTCATCAGTTTGAAGATTGTGCTCAAGCTTTTTTCCTAAATTTGATATCATACCACCAGTATTAGAGAAAGTTTAGAAACTTAGATAGTTTTACATTTTACTTTACTCAAGACGGTACAATGTTTGTCATTATTAATATTTATAATTGAATTTTTGAATAGATATAGAATGTTTTTGGAATAATAACTAGACCAAATAATTTTCGTCAAAGTATTACTATCACAATTTACTTGCTTAGTTTTTTGCTATTAAAACAGAGCTCGTTGATAAGCATCGAATATTTTTCCCTGAACATTTCTAATTTTGTTACTCACTTCTTCTCATTTTGTTTAGTTCATTTAGTGTCTCAAGTAATATGTAATCCGCCATTTTGTAGCTTGAATTTGCATCGTTTTCAAAGTGTACTACTATTGTACTAGTCAAGTCCTGTCATTTGATTCCCATATTGAGGTAGTTGTGAAAAAATATGTAATCCACCATTTTGTAGCTGCAGCCATCGTGTATTTACCATGATACAGAATTTATTAAATTGTATTGTCATCAAACTAAATGTGTGTACCAAATTCTCAGATCAATCTGTCAACGGGATGGGGGTCAACCTTCCATTACTAAATTGACCGAAACAAACAAACAGGGCAAGCTGAATAAAACCGTTTAATAAAATTATTTTATGAGAGTTAAATACCATGGAAAACCTAAACTTACCACTGTATGCTGCGAAATATTGGAATGAAGCCTTTCCTTGCTGGATCTTCAGACTGGAACCTGTGGAGATCTTCATTATGTATTTTGTAAATGCCCGGAAAAATAATAATAATAAAAATGAAACAAAAACAAATACACGTCTTTCGCCGATCAATAATCTTTCCACATCACGATATCACTAGACCTCGTTTTCAGAGTTCGCATATAGACAATCAGTTAATTTTCAATTAATTTATTCTAATTGAAGTACACATTGCGTGCCTTTGTGGTTATTTGAATGAACTGCCAACATGTGTATGACCGCTTAAATACTGTTCGCAGGCAAAACAACGAATCGACTGGCAAACATAGCTTATTCTTGGCGTTACCGCGAAATTTGCTATTCCACAGATATGCCAAAGTGTATGTAATTCGCTTCTATTTACGATAGGATTCGCCATCAACAACCAATAGTGTGATGTTGCCGATTTTTAAGTGAATATTTGCGATGGATTACTACAGAATTTCGAGGAAAATATGTTTTTTCTGGAAGATTTTCAGAGATGTCTAGACTTGAAACACGTGTAAGAGTAGTATTTTTTTTTCTAGTGGTGGAAAAGTTAGCCTGTTTCTGCACTTAGGTTTTATTAATGTCGAGTACATATGCAAAACTCAATAATACAGTTTATTGTATGATTTTCACTAGAAAAGATTTTACAAAAACCGCCAGGTATCAGCCAGTTCTCTTCAATTTTTGAAGAAACCCAATATCGGCTTTTTGGCTCTGTGGTATTTAAAGTTACTTCTGAAGTGTTCCATTTTGAACCCAAGCATTTGGTTTTTCAACCAATGTCTGAAAGATTTTAGCGATTTTTGAAAAACCTCTAATCAAACAATAAACGGTATTAATGAGTTTTAATATGGATTTTCATCAAATATCGGCCAGTTCTATTCAAGTACATATGCATTATGATTTCAGTGGGCACAAAAACATTAATCCAAATGAGTTAACTAACTAACAACTAAACTAAATTCAAACTTAGATGTAATGAGGTTCAAGGTAAGGAACAACAAGCAGGTCACCCGACAGACATACTCAGATCACATGCTATTCTTTACAACATTCTGCAATGTGTTTCAGTCAATCAACGTAATTTGATCACCTTGAACGTTTGATAGTAGAGTTTCACATGCAGGGTTAGTTTCACATGGTTTTTAAAAAAATGTAAAGATGGCAATATCGAAAACTACGCCCTATATCAAAAATCAAACTCGTTGGCAAGATATCTTGAATAGGGTGTACATATTTTTTCAAGAACATGGTTCATTTAACTCGAGATAATTTGGTTTGAAAAAATCATCATAGATGCTCTCGAAAAAATGGTTGATACAATAGTTGACAACTTTGAAAAAGTTTTGGTTGGTTTCTGAACTGAAACTGAAGCTCTCATTTCTGCCTTGTTACTTATAGTGCTAATTTTTGCGCTTTCTGTGATGGCGGTTCGAGCGTATTTCTCGCGTGACATGGCTTTGTTTTGCCGCCTTTCAATGCTGTGTGCTAGAACTTCGACCAAGCCACCGAAGATGACTGCCGCAGTTGCAAAAGTATTGAAAATGTACGTTCACACTCTAAATCATGTTCACTCGAGGATTATAAAACCAAAAACAACTTCGAACACAATGCTAATATAGTACGCGCCAACTAAGATGAGATTTTGATGCGCATTTAAAACCAAATTGTAACCGCCCCAGAAGATAGCTATTGGTTACACAAACTGATGTCAATAGTACATTGGCGAAATATGACTTAAATGGGCGGAGTCTTTCAACACAGAACGATTTTACGTTTCTGCGCTGACTCATCACAATTACAACACAAAAGGTAATCATTCACTGAGGCTATGAAAGTTTAAATTACATAAACATTCTTTGAATGTCCACCTAGTTTTGACTCAATTCAAAGAAATGATCTTTAATCTTTTTAAAGGCTTGTCCTTCTCGGGATAGTCGAGTGGTTCAGCCTAGTACCACTGATGAGACCTTGGTGAGTCGGAACAACGCTGTCTGGTGTTGAATCTATCGTGTTACCTTGCAGTGAAAGCTGCAGAGGAGGAACGATTCTTGAACTTGATCGAAAATCATATACAATCTGTTGATATGAATTGAAGATATTTGTTTCGCCATATTTTTCACAATCACAATATGATTTGAAAAATTAGACTTTACCGCTAAATTTGACCGAATTCATCCATAATATACTATATTTTATCCTAGTTATGTTGTCTGAAAGAAAATATAGAATTGACCCATAAATCATGTAAAAATTCCGCGTCCTATTGTTCGCGGTCGTTGCTAAAATAATTTCAGTTGTTTTCGATCTAAAAATAGTAGATATAATCAGGTGTCACTTGATAACACTCAATATTTATTCGAATACCCCACTGGTAGCAAAATCTTTTTCATCCAAATTCAAATATTTATTTTGTAGTCTGCTTTTTATCTTCCGAGGAAGCACAGAAGTGCCACAAATTTGAACTATTTGTTCACTATTTAATCTCGAAATTTCGATTTTATTCTCGTCATTTCAAAATTACGACTTCAACCTCGTAATTTCGAACTTGCGACTTAAAATTCGAAATTTGGACTTTAATTTTGTAATTTCGAGTTCAAAATCGAAATTTCGGGTTTCAGAGCCGTAATTTCCAAGAAACGAATAAAAAAAATATATGGCTCATCTGCACTTCCGTAATCCTCCAACAACTCTCAAATATTATCATAGCAATTATTGTCCGTCGACATTTTTGTGAAATACAACCTGATTGAAATTCAAAGACGATACATTTTTTGCACTAAATTGCAAAGTTCATGTAATAATATAGACCTTGGAAAGCTGGGAGTAACTATGTAACCCCTAATAAATAATTTATTCATATTTCATTGTATATCAGGTCATGAAAAGTGGTTTATTTATTCACAAACCTAGCACTTGATTCCACCAAGAGCGGCACATATGAGAAACACGCGACGGACTCTGCTGCTCCTCGTTTCGAGGTTAAACTCGGTACACCTCGAACTTCACTGTGTTCAAGAACTCTCCATTTGAAGAACTGTGTTTATGTGGAATAAACTTCCTGAGAACGTTTTTCCAAAATAATTTAATTTCCAGCGATTGAAAAATCCAACGTGAATCGCTACTTTCGCACAGGCATCGCTCTTAGAATGCCTTAAGGGTTTTCCTGTAGTGCTTGTGTTTCGTCTGTAAACAAAATTGTTAAAACGAACAAAATTTTATAAATTTCTTACATACATGTTTTTATAAATCCAAGAGAGGTACAAAACAGGTGTAAAATAGAGTGAAAAATACGGTTGGAGAATCACCCGATTGAAACAAAAAAATTGTTTAGAAATTGTTGTGGAGCGTGATGTCTTTTTCATGTACGATATATGAATTGTTGGATGTTTCTGGTAAAATATCTAGTTGTTGATTGAAATATTGACAAGGCCCCTACAAAGTGAAAAATTACTATTAAAATTCAATTGAACTGATTTCAAAATCGGCTTTTAAATTCTCAGATATATTTGGGTTTCACGGAATAATACTATCATGTTAACTTAGTATGATTTATATTCCTTCCGTGTATAGAACACTTCTGGTGGAAATACCGCTGCATTTGGCTCGCCTCCAAAGTTCTAAATCTGTTTGTTCAACTGAACTTTTCTTATAATTTGATGTTGTTGTAACTTGGAACAAAGAACCGCCAATATTATTGCCAATTAAACCGATTTCATAGCTACTATTGAAATTAGTTGAGATTGGGGAAGTAACTGGTTATTGTGAATGTATAGAAACTTTTGCATACGTTCTTAGTTTATTATTTAAACTGGAAAGGAAGTCTTATGGGAGAGATAAATTTATTGGTTGAAAAAAATTTATCCATCCTTTGAAAGTTTTTAGTTCGATATTCTTGTGAAGTGGTCATAGCAATCAGAATTGACGGTATAAGATATGTTTGAATGTATACATTTATGTTTTGTCAAATGAATGGCAAATTGTAAAGACGTGATAATGCTTCTGTTATAGGAGCCCTTAACAGATTGTCAAACTTTCCTCAAAAAATGAAGGATCAATAATGGCATGTCCAAGAATATAAGCCCCCACATTGACTTTTTATTTACACACAGATGAGAATCAAAAATTAACCGATCAAAAGGAAAATTAACTATCGTCGAAATTACCTTCACAATACATTTGTTTAAAAAATCTGGGAGGTAATTTCTTCCCTTGTAAATGTTTTTATTCAAAGAAGTTTCAGTAGGTTCAAATAATGACTGACAGAAATTGATTGTCAAAAATTAATAAATTAATCACAGGAAAGAGAATTATGAGATCTTCAAAATAATGTGCCATTTGGATCATTTCAATTTGCAAATCTGAAATTAACATTTACCGCTCTTGGGAATTGAACCGCGAAGGCTAAAAATATATCTTGAAACTTGCTATTGAAAATAAAATAAATGTCGAATATATAATGTCTAACAATATAGAGATAATTTTTCGAATTGACATCTTCATTCAATTGTTTCTAATCTTTTTAATCTAGAACATTTTGTGTTAAAAGTTAGACAAATTCAGTGGTGTAGCCACTCAAGGATTGAACTATGACCTTTCAGTTTTTTAGTTTATTATTTAAAATATTTCATACAATGCATATCAAAACTATTTTTTTATCTCACAGATTGTCTCTTTTCCAGTTGACCCAGTTGCCGAAATATTTTTTGCTAAATATTTTACGAAATAATTATTAACATTCCACGTTGTTGAAAATACAATTCACTCAAAATTTGATTATGAAATATCGCCTACTGTGTATAACGTGTCACATAATAAAAAAATATAACGATTGAGCCTAAAATTTAGTTACTTGGGTGCTCCTCTCTTTGCCCAACTTTATTTGTATGTCTTCCAGCCTCATCCCCTTGGTTTCCGGAACACAGAATATCACGAAGAACAAACTCAAAAACGTAAGTGTTCCAAACACCATGAACGGCACGTACATTCCGAAGGCCTCCTTTGTCAAATAAAAAATTTTCGCGGAAAGCATGGCCATCAAGCTGTAGTAGATGGTTCCGATGCAAAGCGCCATTGGTTTCACCCTCGGGGAGAAAACCTCCCCCATCATAAGAAGGGGTATGTTCCTCACCCCGATACTCACGAAGATGATGTTCGCGAAGAGTATCAATAAGGGTGCGTAATTGAATTGGTCAGTGTCGATCTCGGTGCTAGCTTTTAGAAACTCGTAAACGCCCATTAGAAAAAGGGTTGAGCAGGACCCTATGATGGAGACTATCAGGAGAGGCTTGCGCCCGAAATAATCCACGACGAAGATGGCTAAGAACGCCACGCTCAGCTGCAAAGTGAAGTACAGAATGGTCGTGACATTCGCAGGAAGAAAATCTTCTTCTTCCTCGAAGATCGTCTTGCAATAGAACGTAATGGCGGTGGTTCCGCAGAACTGCTGGATAGACCTCAAACCGTACGCCACGAAGGCGCATCTCCTGTTGACCCTATCCAGGAAGAAGTAGTTGATGAGGCCTTTGTCCTTTGACTCCTCGATGACGTTCTTGGTGAGCGTCTCCATCTCTTTGACTGCTTCTTCCTCTCCTCGCAGCATCTCCAGAGTGGCCCTGGCCTCTCCGATGCGGTTGTGCTGCAGCAGGAAGGAGGGGCTCTCCGGCATCCAGACGAAGGTTACGAAGAGGAGCAAGGGGAAGATGCAGGCGACGAACGCGGCCGTGTCGATTGCTAAGTAGTTGCCCAAGATGTTGACGATGAGGATGCCCAAGACGACGAAGACCGGACAGAGGGAAGCCAACATACCTGCGGAAAAAAAATCAGCGTTGAACATTTGGTGTGATGGTGCATTGGACACTGCAGCCTAAAAAGGTAGGGGAAAATATAGGTATACAAAGTTGATGATGATTTATTTAAATTAATTGTTGAAAGTAACGCATACATTTATTTTCAGCTGAAATGATGGATTGATTCGTTACCAAAATTTTCATTTCTGCTTCAAAAAATTTGATGAACGCACGTAATAATGTGCGACAACGAAGTGGAGGACATGGAGCATGGATTAGAGAAGAAGATAGCTGATTAAATTTTTGATAAATTTCCGTACGTTGCGAGGGTCTATTTTACAAGCTTTCATTCTCAACTTGCAATGTTTTTATGTTAGTTCGGATCAAATCTTGCAACTGATTCAAGTGACACTTACTGAACAGTTTAAAAACGTGTTTCGCTATATAATAACTTCCTCAGGCGTGTTCATTCCATTACATATCTTGTGATACATTGTGACAACAGTAGATGCTATCGTATAGCAAAACACGTGTTGCGCTTTGGTAAACTTTCAAGTGGAAATCTCACAAAACAGAAAACCTGGTACCCACCTCTAATCTGCGGTTCGGAGATCTCTCCCAGATACATCGGCACCGTCGAAAAGGAGAGCCCGCTGGATATCCCCGCGACAAATCTGGCCACGTAGAGCATCGCGACGTTCCTAGCCAGTCCGATCATGATCCATCCCGTCAAGAGGGGCACGGAGGTGAACAGGATGACCTTCCTTCTTCCCAAGACTCCGGTGAGGGTGCCCGCGATGGCAGCGCCCAAGATGGTTCCCGGAAGCAGGGTGACGGTCAACCAGGAAGCGTCGTTGCTGCTTATCCGGAATTTGTAGGCGCCCTTCGTGAGGGCTGGGATGGAGGGGGAGCTCCAACCGAAGTGCATTTCTGACGAGAGGATGCACAAAGTAGCTGAAAAAAAAAATTGGAAGTGGTGTGAAGTGCCTAAGATAATTAAATCAAAGACCTTGACCAAATTCAAAAATATTTAACAACCTACTTTCCCTTTTTTCTTTTCATTGTCCATATTTCTTTTAATGTTTGTAATATGTTTTGTTGTGAACATTATATGATTTTGTCGATGAGTTCCTATTAATGCTTACGTTACCTACAAGTCTAACCCGTTCAATCTTCATTTGCCTGTCTCAATGTCTCGAATACATGGAAGACAACAAGATAATATTTCATAACCCTCTATCAATACAAACTGCTGTGTATAATCATAATTAATTTTCTGTATGTTTCAGATGTCAAAACCGCGAAATAATATTTTCAATATACCATATATTTATCATGATGTTCAATAAACGAGTCTGTCAGCGTTTTTTAAATTATCCAATCTATCGACATAACTCAAAGCATGATTATTTCCATACTCACGTACGTCACTCTTGAGATTCATTTTCGTCAAAGTACCTATATATGATATGCAAATGTTTCAAGTTTCTCCTAAGTAATAATAATTATAGAAAATGATAGGTACTTGACTATTACATATCAACCTAGAAAGATTTGTGCCAATTTAACTGGAAAATCCGGATACATTTCTGCCACATTTAAGTAGTAAATGTATCTAGCACCAGTGTACACACTTTCATTGAATATTTCATATTATACTGTTTCAAAAGTTTTGTCCGTTTTAATGTCATGTGTTTTTGTAGCTCCATTACTCAATAAATATTTATTCTAATGAGTCGTAGTGAATACTGATCGATAGAGATTTTTGTACTCTATAAAGTAATGCTGTTCATTTTCTTCGCAAATTTTGATTTTTTGTCTCGTTTTAGCTTATGCTTAGCTTTTTATGATGTCATTGATTTGATTTGAATAGGTCTTTGAAAATTGTCGAGTAATTCCTTTTTGTTTAGAGGTGCTAATGAATGAGAATTAACAAATAATAATAATTACATTAAAAGGAGAAAAGTTAAACGTGACTGTGATCTCCTTACCTTAATTCTGGTCACAACGGCACGTAAGGAGTCGCTGAAGAGAGAGAGTGTAAAAAACAATTCAAATTGGCAGTGTGCGAGTACGGCCGTAGTTCAACCATCGTCCATAGATATTCTATATCTATGGACGATGGTTCAACTGAGCGTTTTCGGTTCTTTTTCACTCCGAATACGAAAATTTGGTATGCGCTCTTCCTCTCACGGCAGTCACAGAAAAACCACAGTCATTTCGCGATATATATGACGAAAAATGAGAAAATAAACAAAAAATCTACTTAATCAGACAAACACACTATACAGGGAGATGGTGATGGAACAATCCCGTATAAATTATTATAAAAAATTTTTAAAAAAGCTTTCATTTACGCCCTAAAAAGATAAAAATAAGATATTAATGAAATTAAACCTATTTATTTTCCTATTACTTTACAAAATTTAATTGTAAATAATAAGATTTAAATTTATTTAAATAATAAGATTTAGCCTCAGTGCTGCACTATGTAAATTTGAGTAATCTTTTCCTTTAAAATTTTTGATATCAACTTATAACGTCATTACACAATTTATATGATAAAAAGCTTGTCGCGAGATTTAAGCACTCGTATTACTTAGTTTGTATTAAAATCAATCAGATTAAGTAACTTAAATTACTAGTTGATCTACACAGGTAGATATTCGAAATTTATGCACTCGTATTACTTAGTTTGAACTTAGTTTTCTTATTGAAATCAATCAGATTAAGTTACTCAAGTTACTAGTTGATCTATACAGGTAAATCTCGCTGTAAGCTTTTATATCATATAAATTGTATAATTACTATATAGGTTGATACTAAAAAATTCAAAGAAAAAGATTACTCAAATTTACATCTGGTCCACGTTTCGCCCATAACAATGATGGGCATCTTCAGCGGTGATTGTTGATAGACTCATTACCGATCCCCCTAAATTTAAAAACTGTCAAGAATTATTTTCTTTGGAGTAAATATAAGTATAACCCGAGAAATCAATCAATACTGAGAAAAGTTACACTTTTTAAAAATTGATCCGCCCATTGCAGTCTGAAATATAAAGACATAAAATACGGTTTTCTTCAGGTCGTAAAATGATGTATTTAAATTTGAAATAGATGGTATATAATTATTTGTCAGTTCATCTGTAACTTCACCAGAAACCAGAGATTTTTCTGTAAGTATTGAGGTGATCATTTCTATAAAGTCTGTCGTGAAGAAATTTAAGAATTTCTGCATTTTTTAGGTGAATATCTGGTCTGGGGGCTTCAGCTTATAATCCCCCTTGTCCACGGCCCGTTTATTTCCAGGAAAAAATGAATAACAAAAAAAATTAAATACTATCAATGTCAGTTTCAGTAATAGTTGATTCTGTAGTTTCGTCAGTATATCTGTAACAATTTCAAAAGCGAACAAGTTCAATCAAAGGATATATTGGGATAATAGTGAAACTTTGGGTTTCTACTTATTTTAGATCAATCGCTTTTTTGAATTGAACTAATTCAGTACCTCTTCAATATATTCGATGAACCTTTTCAAAACATGTAAGTAAATCATCAGATACTCACTTGGACAAGTTTATCTTCAACTTGAACGCAATTAGTCATTTGAAACGATCCCAAAGTCTACAACCGTAATAATTCCAGAAGAAAATTGACGCTTGTGAAAAGTGAATCTGATTGCAAAATTTGAATTACCTGTGACAGCTGCCAAATATTGATATATTCTGTTACCGAACAGACGGCTCAAAATATTCCTCTTCATGTTTTTTCGGCGACGGGTTCACCTCACTGACGAATGCTGGAATATGGGAGAATTTTCTATGATGCATAGGTATATGCGTTTAATCAGTCATTTCGCCCGAACAAAGAATGCTAATTGTTCCGATGACCATCGAAATCGTGCTCGCAGGTGAAGCTTATCGCAACATTTCGATTAAAGTAAAGCAGTGTTTGTGCTTGCCAATGAGTTGGATGTGCGGGAATACTGGAGAGTTTTTCTGGCTTTTTTCTAGGTGTTTATATACCGGTCGGACGAGAAGTTAGAGGAAGATTTTTTCTTCTACCAACTGTAACTCTAAATTTCTTTATCTTTTTTGAAATGTTTATGCGGAACTAACGTTTCTTGGGGGGTGTAATTGTTCAAGTACTTATTACTTGGATTACTTTACATTTATAAGCTATTACGCGAGATTCTCAACTTTCAGAGGGTAGTTTTTTATATATTTTTGGAATTAGTTGCCTTAATGAAAATATATTTTGTGACAACTTTCTAATAGGTTCGACGCGTGGATTTTTATTTTAAATTTTTCATCCTGTCCCAACCTTTTAAGCACTGCAACCATAAATTTCGAATGACAAACATTGGTCCGGTTTTATTGAACAAACGATACAACTGATAATAGTTTTTGAATAATCCCAAAGAATGAACAAGTGGAGCAATATCTGTTGATTTTGCTGGCCATTTAATAGGTCTCATTTGTAGGGTCAAAACAGGGCTGCCTGGTTCTACAACGGCCCGCTTCGAAGGGACCCATTTATCTTTGATATTGGTGGATTGAATATTCTGTCGATTCCACAGATGGCCCAGAAAGTTTTTCCTTATGGAAATCTGTAAAAAACTATGAACTGAAGTTGCGGCAACAGCTGAACAAAATATACTAAAATGGGCTAAATTGTACTTTGTGGGACACTTACGGATTTTTCAATGTAAAATGAATTATTCTCCCAGTGTTTTCAATTTCTTCAACTCATTATTGTAAAATGTTTTCTTTCGATACAATTTCACTCACCGTTTTGGAGATGACAACAACTGATTATCATTTTTACACATATTATCTATCTGGTCTAATGTTTGGAGGTAGAGAGCATAAAAAGGTTCTGGTGTAGAAAATCATTATTTTCACAATATTCGATCTGAGGTTCTGCCAATCAGTAATTAAACAATTTTTAATAGAACAATTCAAACTGAAACCTTTTCAAAAAATGGCATTTTCAAAGTTTTTCGAACCGTTGAGGTTATTGAAAGATACAGTGAGTTCTGAAATGTATAGAACTCACTGTATTAACTCAATATGACTAAGCAAAAACAAATTTTGATGAAAATTCGATTTATTTTCCTACAATGTATCGAAAGTATCGGCTTGTTGCTTTTCTGTGATTTGTTGACTAGGTAAGCTTTTCAACATTGAGTCAGGTCGCTGTGTGCCAAATGCTTCAATAAAATTTCTCTCCCTCAACGTATCTGACAGCAGCTTTTCGTTCCTGACCTCGAAGTTGGGCTTGAATGTCCTCCAGGGTCTTCCCCTTGGTTTCGGGAACGCAAAAAACGATGAAAACCAGTCCGAGTAGGCAGCAGCAGCTGAAAGTAAAGAACGGCACGTGCATTCCGTAAGTGTCATTTGACCAGTGGAAGAATTTCGATATGAGGATCACGATGACGCTGTAAAAAATGTCCATGAAGCAGAGAGCGATGGCCTTAACACTAGTCGGGTAGATCTCTCCCATCACCAGGAGAGGAATCGTTTGTAGACCGACGCTGAAGACGACGACGAAGCAGAGGAGGGCGATCAGAGGGACGAAGTCGAAGCTGCTGGTGTCGACCTCGGTGCAGTTCTTCAGGTAGAGGAAGACGCCATTGAGAAGCAGCGTCAATGCCGTGCCCGTGGTCGAGACGATCAACAGCGGCCTCCTGCCGGAGATGTCGACCACGAAGGAGGCCAGCGCCGAGAGAAAGAGCTGCACCGAGAAGTATATTATCGTGGCCAGGCTGGAGGAGATGAAACCTTCCGATTCTTCGAATATCGTTTTGCAGTAGAATATTATGGCTGTGGAGCCGCTAAGTTGTTGAATTCCTCTGAGACCTGTAAGGAAGCCAAAGATTATAATTTCTGTAGTTTTCCACTTGTAGGTTGCTGAGTTACTTTTTTGTATATTAATTTCATTCTAAGTTGGGAATATTCAACAGTTTATTAAATCACTACTTCATTCTGTGAATAAAGTACCGGGAATCGATTATTCAAAAAGCCCGCGTGAAGGCATTGTCGCTTTTTAGTGTGCCAGGTTGGCACACTTGTCCTGTATACTCAAGTTAAATTTGAGCGCCATTCGTCATTTAGTTTGTTTGCACTACTCAATTTATTATTTAACCTCAAACGTGTTTTGCGATTTTCACAATGAATGAAAATATCGAACAAAAAATTTTTCTTGATTTCTGCATCGCAAATGAAATTTCTTGTGTCGAACCGCTGAAAATGTTGCATAAGACTTACGGTAAATATCGACTTTATTAAAACACGTGCATATGAATGGCACACTGCACATTTGCCTCGCTCTGGTAAGCCATCAACATCCTCAACTGAAATTTACATCGCTAAAGTAAAGAAAATTGTGACTGAAAATCGTTGTTTAAGTATGAGAGGTAGCCGCTGAAATTTCTACGTCTCACGAATCAATTCGTACCATATAAACGACTTTTGAAGCATGAAACACGTTGCCGCTCGACTAGTGACTAAAGACCTGAATTTTTGCAAAAACTCAATCTCGTGAAGGACACTTAAGACATGTTAGAACGAGTCATCCGACCCCACATTCATAAAATACATTGTAACTGGTGATGAGACATGGCTTTACGAATTTGATATGCAAACTAGACAATAAGCTTAGGATTGGCGCCTTCCAATTGAGCCGCAACTGAAAAAAGCACGTCAAAGTCGATCAAAAGTGAAAGTGATAACAGTTTTTTTAACAGTGTTGTGCCCTCAAAAATTTTGCCAGAAGATGAGAATAAACAATAAATATTATCTGAGCGTTATGCGGCGTTTGAGAGCAAATTCGCCGAAAACTACCTGATATGTGAAATAAAAACTCATGGATTTTGCACCACGATGAAGCACCATTGAACAAGACTATCATTGGGAACGAATTTCTGGCCAAAAACTCAACAATCCTTGTGGAACAGCCACTATAGTCACCCGATACGGCTCCGGTCGATTTTTTCTTTTTCCAAGCTCAACGTGTTGCGTTTTTGTAATACTATAATGAAAATCTCACAACAGTGTTTCTTGATTGCGTTTCGTTAAAATTAAAATTTGGAAATTCATATCATGAAGCTTAGAAAAATATTATTTATCAGTGGATAAAAGTTATATAACATTTGTTAGTACAGTGTTGTTTTTTTTTTGAATAAATAATGGGAAAGGTTACTAGCAAATGCTTGACGAATATACATCTCCAATGCTCATCAGTCTTCTAAATATGCTCATTTTATAAATGGATATAAAAAGGAAGAATTCTCGTTCCATGTTTACTAAATATCTTCCGTCTTTTTTAAATAATTATTATCATTATTACTCAGTATTATGTATGAGTATTTTGTCTGTTCATTATTTTCATAGATAATTTTGTAAAATAGACGAATTGAATCAGTATTTAATTAATATTCACATATTTGTTGCGCCATCTACCAATGAGAGGAAAAATTTCGTGTTAAACAACCATTTGAAGAAATCTGTAGTGAAGGCAATTTATCTACAGAAAACTATTCAATCCAAAATTTCACATTCTTGAATTTTTTGTGACATCTTTATAGCTATTTCCACAGCTTCCTTGCGTGAACATTAATTATGGGTTTTTCCAGATTTTTTAAAATCAAAAATTCATCATGTATTTACTTCTTTGTAAAGTAACTAAAGCGACCATTCGCAATCAAATTATCAATTTCTCATAGTAATCTGACTTGTTCAAAATCACTACCTTATTGTGATAATCAATTTCAATAATCTTTCTTTCGACAAAATAGCTAAAACTTTCGCGGCCGAGGTTTTCGGTATCACCATTTTTCGGGTTTGAAGGCTGACGATTTTTGAAATTTCATCCAAACGTTTCGCTGGCGCGAGTGGCTAGCTCTCCAGTGGTTTATGCATCCTGAGT
Source organism: Leptinotarsa lineolata (assembly GCA_015342045.1). NCBI lineage: Eukaryota > Metazoa > Arthropoda > Insecta > Coleoptera > Chrysomelidae > Leptinotarsa > Leptinotarsa lineolata. Next base: position 27,197 of record WOGR01000007.1, on the reverse strand, counting down.
TATCTCTGACGAGTTAACTAGGAGCTATTGTATAACGAAACACGTGAAACACGTTTTGCATTTTTGTAAAACTATTTAGTGAAAGTCTCACAATGTAGTGTTTCTTGAATATACCTTTAGAAAAATGTCTAGTTACACAAATATCTTTTATTTGGGAACAAAATTTTATGGTCTTCTACTCGTTAATCTTGAAAATAATACAAGTATGAAAAATTTTGTAATCACTTAAAAAATTCATACTTTTGTATGATATCTTACCTTCGTTATACTAAATTTTTACTTTATTGATCTCTCCATTTCACCCACGTACAAAAAATTAGCTTCTCCATTGAATATAAAATTTAATAGCAGAACGTACACATTTCAATATTCCACTGTTAGTATATGGAAAAGTACAATACAGGGGTGTAACTCATATATCCAGTGGAATATCCTACAATATCAATCATAGAGTTTTTTGTTATCATTTTGTGAAATGAATGAGTACATTGAATAAAATTAGATGTATTGTGTATACAGGGTGTTTATTAAACATGCGGCAAAAATTCAAGGGACTATTCTAAGGATATTTTGTCCTTTGATGATTTTTGATAGAACGCCTTGTTTGGGAGATATGGAACGAAAAAGAATTTCGACAATAACGATTTTTCATCAAAAAATACATCTAATGTATCTAATCTACAAGAACTGTTGAAAATGACTACCCCCCGCTCGGATGCAAGAATCCAATTTTCTCCTTATCAACTCTCGAACTCACTCAAAAATACCAGGATCGTTTTTGATTGCGTTACACCCAACAATTATCCGATTTCTCAAATCTTACACCGGAGTAGTATGAACTAATGACTTTAGGTGCTCCCATAGGAAATAATCCAGGGTAGCTCCAGTTAAGTCTATACTTTCATTCCGGCTACGCTATTAATTTTGAAATTATCAAAATTGTTATTGACGAAATTCTTTTTCGCCCCGCATCATCGAAACAAAGCGCCCTATCAAAAATCATCAAAGGACAAAATATCCTTAGAAAAGTCCAAGGAATAGTCCCTTAATTCTTTTGCCGCATGTTTAATAAACACCCTGTATATCCTTTTCAAACCCTGCGGGCAACAACAAAATGTTTATGGATTAGTAAGTTATCCTATAATTTCGAAAAGCCGAATCTCACCTAAGGTAATAATCAATCCTTTACGGTTGCTCTTCACTGTGACCAGATCGAAAACGGATCCCCGGCTGTCCGCCTGTTCCTGAATAGCTTCCGAAATCCTCGTCAGCTCCTCTGTTACCTCCTCTACTCCCCGGAAAGTTTGAAGACTCTTCCTCGCTTCTGCCGTCCTCCCGTGAATCAAAAGATAGTACGGACTCTCCGGCATCCAGCTGTAGATGGCCAGAAGCAGTATCGGGAAGATGGTGCCGATGTAGGCGACGGTGTCCAGAGCCAGATAGGCCCCGAAGATGTTTATCAAGAGTATTCCGAAAACGATGCAGACTGGGCACAATGACGCTAACAGGCCTCTGATTTTTGGGTCGGCAATCTCGCCCAGGTACATGGGAACTGAAATATTTTTGGGTGAATGTTTGTTTTGTACAAACGGAAAACTAGCTGCAGTGATATTCAAAAAGAAATTGTGTGGAAAACTTTAGAGAAAAACGAAACAAAAAATCGATATCAACCGAAAATTACGAAATTATTCCCTGGAGGAAACATTACCTAAGGCATACAAGACCCGGTGAAGAATTACAAACTCGCCAATAGGTACTAACTGTGGCAAATCATAACAAAATCACAAAATTTTGTTTGATCACTCTGTTAGCGTTTTAAAATACATTCACAATGAGCATTCATTACTTTTCACTATTAGAAAACATAACATAAGAAACAGATGCCGTAAGTACCTGCTGTAAACGACAAGCCATCCGCAGCTCCTGCCAACACCCTCCCGACAAACATCAAGTTGGAGGATCCCGCGAAGCCGATCAACAACCACGACGTCACGAAAGGTAGCGAGGAAAAGATGATCAACCTCTTCCTGCCGAATCTATCGACGATCAAGGCCGTGACGAAGGCTCCGAAGATGGCGCCCACCAACGGGGCCACGACAAGCCACGACCCTTCCTCGCTGCTTATCTGGAAATGGTATTGTCCGCTTTGCAGGATGGGAACGAAAGGCGAAGGCCAGCCGTAGTGCATCTCGCTGCATATTATGCCCAAATTTGCTGAAATTAAAAAGAAAAATCATAATCATGTAGCGGTTTATGTAACTATTTGAATTTTATAATATAGAAATCAGGATCAGTATACCCATGAGCAAGTACAAGCTTTACCAAAATGACGATGTTCACTTGCCAAAGTTTACTTGTGCTAATATTCGAAAAACGGCAAACGGATTAATTTAGGTTCAAAGGGCCTTCAGTACAACCTTCATTCAAAAACCTGCGTGAAAGGATTTTCGAAATTATTGTCGTAGCCAAGTTGGCACAACTGTTATCCGTTATTTAGATTTAGAGAAAGATTTGCCTCACGTTGTTCAGCCATCAACATCCTCAACTGAACTTAACATCGCCGCTCGACTAGTGCCAAAAAATTTATACAGAAACTCAATCGCATAAAGGTTGCTGAAGACATGTTAGTTTTTTTTGAGTACTATTGTGTTGTGCATTCGGAATTTTTGCCAGAAGGCTAGACAGTAAATAATGGATATTATTTGAGCGTCATGCGACGTTTGAGAGAGCAAATTCATCGAAAGAGACTAGATATGCTATGAGTAAAAGAAAACTCATGGATTTTGCACCATTTCACAAGGCTATCATTGTGAACAAATAGCTAGCGAAAAACTCAATGAATCTTATCGGATAGCAATGGTATTCACCTGCTATAACTCGGGAGGATTTTTTTTCCAAAACTGAAATTACTTCTCCGAGGCACCCGTTTTCAGCGACTATCCAGTGCAATCCTCAAAATCTATTTCGTAAATCCCAGAGTTATCTTTTCCGTTGGCTTGTTTTTTGAGTTGACCAACACTTTGAAAGCCATTTTCTAGTTCAGGTTTTCTAAAATTCATACCATTCCATTGGCGTATTTTGGTTCATATGGGAGAATTAAAAATTTTGGGTTTATGTAAATCCTCGACTATTCAGAAAGTTGTTTACTCTTTTACGTATTAATTACAGTCAACCAGGTGAACGTTAGGTATCATAACAGTCACTAATATATGAAAAGAGAGGAAAATACACTACCAAAAAAACCGAATAACTTATACTTAAATTCATTACTTTCATTTTGATTATCGAAATCGATGGTTTGTCAAAATCCATACAAAAATCCAATTAATTGTAAGATTTATTTGCAGTCATCTCCTGATGATGATGATTTGGTTAGCGAAACGCGCGATGAAGCATAGTCTTTTTGCTCTGGTGTGGAAAAAATGTTTTCAAAAGACGAGATTCTCGTTGCGGTCAATCATATGGGTGTTTGAAAAAGATAAGTTTCATTATTATATAACATGAGAACATTATAACATATTTCAGAGCCTTGACGGTTTGTTCTGAATGTTTAAAATGGTTCAATAACGAAGCAGGAGTCAACGATATGGTATGGTAATTGTTTGGTATACAGTTATTTATTAGTTGATTAAGTATCAAAATTTATCGGAAAAGCTAGATCTCACCAGTTAAAGCTGCGATGTATTGGTAGATTCGACTTCCAGACGATTTTTTCGTGTTAACACTTGCCAGGACACCCATTTCGAGAGCAAACCACTGATTTGTCAATACTTTGTTGGGATCGCAGACATATGGACTACTGTTCGATCTATTAACGAAGCGCTAACTGATTACATTCATTAACCATTTAAATTGTGTGTTAACATGGAGTCGAAGTGATCAATTTGCTCAATTGCTCAAGGACAGCTGAAATTAATTATTTTTTAAAAAAATGTAATCAAAGAAAGATAGAAAAAATTAACGAATTACACAATGTGTACATCACGCACAGAAATTTCTTTCAGATATTTCAGAAAATAATAAAGTGTTAACCAATGTAATATATGAGAGAATATTAATACAGAATTACACTTACAGGAGAAACGCTCAATTCTCAGGCTCAATTCTCGATAGCTTAGGCTGTTTTTTGTTAAATAATTTTTGTTGGAGTTATTAACATTAATGAATTGGATGACAATAAATATAAAATGAATATCATTTAATACAACAATATGATAATGTAGTCTGTAATATTCTTAAATATAAACTTCTAACTTTCCACCTCTGAAAAATTCTAAACCTACCCAAGCTTATACATGTTGTTTTTTTTCAAAGCGGACCACTATTAGGGTTTCGAAAACCTTCAAAATTAGAAGTCGGTTAGCTTTTAAAAAACTTGTATGTTCCAAAGATCTATCAAGCGGTATACTGAAATCGAAAAAAGCGTCAGGCATTTTCAACATATTATATTCGAAGAAAATCTAAATTGTCGAGTTTTGTTTACTTGATTCAGAGTATAGGACTTTTTTGAGTATTCCATACACCCTTTCTTTTGGTATCATAACATTTTTCCGAAGACGTTTCGTTCACTAATAATCAGCTTCAACTTCAAATATGAACCTCTATTTTTTCCTGTGAAGTTTTATGGCTATTCCTGTTCTGCATTCAGCATTGTATTACTAACCGTTTCGATTCACGATTACCATCATCATGATTCGACCAATGAAAGATTTATGATTAAAACACAGACATGAGTTTGACTTTTATGTTTTGAAATTCCCAATCATTTCCTATCATCATTCAATATTCAAATAAAATAGTCTATTCAAAAGCTTTCTATCATTAAAAACGATCGTTTTCAGCATGACAAATTTTTATCAAATAGCGATATAAGTAGAGGGTATTTCACCAAAATTTCAATAATTCATCTATTCGCATGGAAATTCTTGCACAAGTGAATCAACAAAGCAAAAACGAACAAACTAAACTGTAATAAAAGCTCAATGTTTGTGCTCATTAGTTACATTGTCTTGGACGTTGAATGAGTTCCCTTGGACCTGTTATAAGTTTTGTTAACATATTTTTTTAAGCACAAGCATTTCAGCTCTTTCAAATCATCAGGTGAATAACGATGCTTTATTTGAGATATGACCCGAAATGAAAAAATCCAGAGAAACAAGTTCAGGTAACCTTGCGGGCCACAGAGTCGGACCATTATTACCGATCCACATGCTTCGTTGCCATCTATTGAGAAAAATATGTACCTTCTTCAAATCTTGTAACTACGGCACGACATATCTGATTATTAGAGACATTTTCTTCACAACCAGCCACATGATTTTACCATGTACCTATGCGGTTTATGAAATGAACCAAATTCTATCGAATTCCATTCCAGTTTCCTAAAATAGGTCCAGTATAGCTCAGAATACCTTAATTTAGTTTTGATTGGCACTTGGAATAGAGAAAAATCAAACATGCGTTAGTAAATTCCATAATTTTCTGCACTCAACTAATTGATTATTTAAGAAATCAATTTCGAAGTAAGCATGATTCTACCGGACCCTTCAAAAGAAATTTACATAATTCCTATTTTTTTCTTCATCGTGGTCCCACTGAAGGACGTTGTGTCGACAATAGTATGTAACTTTCTTATTAAATTGAAACTACTCACTCTATTGAGATGAATTGCATGTTTTGATTGCAAAACGTGCAATTCAAAATCAGGTCTATATTTTATTACTGAGTTTTTCGTTTTTAAAACTATGGTGATGGTCATCGTGGACCTAAACGGTCGAAAATACATCAAGTGTGATACATGAATGAATGCAGGACAGGAGTGGCTACAAAATTTAACAAATAAAATAAAGGTCCATACTTGAAACCATAGTTAAAGTGGCCCATATTGAACGAAAAATATTTGTGAACATTTCATAACTCCGAATTAAAATGTATATTCAATACTCAGGAAATTCCTATTCCGATTTTTTTTCTATATTGATAAGATCTTCGAAAGCTAAAATCAACAAAGATCGTTTGATTGCCTTTCGAAATACTCAACTTTTTCGCAGTTCAACCGACCTTCTATAAGAAGGTCTCAGAACTTAACAGCTTGAAAGTCCCAGCCTGTATGTTGAGTAAATGAACCATTTTTGCTTGGTACCATTTGCAATAATAAGTGGAGTCTTATCCGAGCAGTTGAAAATATTCCTGCGATAAACTGATACCGAAAACCTGAGCTGCGAATAATAAGTATGTCAGTTCACCTTCGTTGTTCTTTTTGAGTAACTTACTCACTTTTCCAAACGTTTACTAATTCTGTTATCGATATGCGCTGAGGGTTGATCACACGACCAAAATGAAGAAATTACTCGACTGTTCAAAGTTCAAATTCAGGATATTTCAATATTTTGCTGCTATCGGAGGTGAGTTGAGTTTGTCACTCATATTTAGTCAATGAAATAGCAAAGATCTAGGATAATACTAGAGACTGTGTTGAGGATGATTATATAACGCTTTGTTGAAAACCAAATCGTTCAAAAAAAGTAGCATAAATGACTGCTATATCAGTTTTGACCTTGCACTGAATGCTAAACGGCTGGTAATAATTTTGTTATTTCCGTGGGTACTAAGTGATATTGAACTTAGGACATTGATGAACCCAAGAGTAACATCGACACTGGTCTGAGAATTGCCTCAAATTAGTAGGGTTCGAACAATTACAGGACTACTCCTTGGACACTGTCTATTTAAAGGACATTAGAACAATATAGGGATAAAATTGGAAGAGTATATTTTTAGGAGTAATTACTGCAGGGCATTCACCACAGTTTATACAGGCCAAACCGCCAGAAATTTTGACAAAAGGCTTCGTGAACACGTCTGTTTGGACAAAAAATCTACAATGTATGAACATGAACATCTTTAAGAAACAAAACACAAGATAAGTAATGATAATCTCAAAATTCTACACACATGTAATAAAGGGAAGAAAATGAATTTGTTGGAAGCCATGGAAATTAATAAATCAATAAAAAACCCGAAATATATACCTCTAAACGAGCCACTCGATCTATGTAGGTCTCCACTCTTGAATTAATGAATTTGGCGCAAACCTGATAATCTCTATAATTTCATAGTTGCTTTCCCCTATTCAATCAGTACCTAGCCTCCCAGACTACCTTTAACCCTATATGATTCGTGTGCACACTCCAGAAAGTTAGTTTTACTTGATAATGGGCTAAACCCCGAAACCGGTCGTAAGAATAAACGTAGTGGAAATTAGACAAAAAAGTGTGTTCATTCATCTTATTAAAGTGATCATGAATTTCCACAAAATAAACAATTCATCAATAACACAGATTATATCTGATTAAATTCCAAAACGAATGTTTATAGTACAAACTGAATTGGAAAAAATGTTTCTGGTATAATTCAATGTTCATATAAATGTAATTGTTTGAAAGTAGTTATTGTGAGACGGTTTTTCTTCTAGCTTGTGTCTGAAAGTTACTTCTTCGAATGATCTACACATCTTTATAAATAATTTATTTTGAAATTATTCGCTTTCTTTTTTGGAAAGATTCCCACATGTTTTTGCATAAAGATGGAGAAGTAGAAAGCCAAAATCTTTATTTTTCAAAAAAATATAAGTATAACCAAGATTTGCTGCAGGTAATACAACAAATGAACAGCGATGGCTCGTCATGTTTATTGTGAATGTGAGTCTCTGAATCACATGAAGGTAAACCAAATTATGTCCAGTTGAATATGACACATCCAATAAAGGCTAGGTACCAACTAGTACATGAAACCAAATTGATGAAATAGTATCACGGAGAAAACGCAATGAGCTCAGGAGGCTGTTGTACTTTTCAGATACTTGGGAGAAATGGAAAAGTTCCTCAAGGAGCAAAAAGTGTTCTATTTACCTCTACCTTATTAATGCCATGCTGTTCTTGGAATTCCTTCTCGAACACTTCAGGAGACACTTTCTCTAAAAAATCCTGTTTTTTTCGTAAACTCTTAGAAATTGAAAGCAGATTATGGAAATGTTTGAAACAGTCGTGATTTAAGAGAGGAGTATGAATCCTAGCGATCGGTGATGCGTGAAAGGTTGCATGTTGAATGTTGCATTGAGAGTCTCTATGAACTCATAAAAAACGTAACAATATCCTGGCTTTTTGTTATTTTCGTAGACATAAATGATAAGTTGAAAATCGATCTATCGGTTTATTTTTTCCCACCATGTTTTCAGGGAATATGGGCATGATATCGCTGGGAATGCATCAAGGATGGTCGTCTAGAGCCTTGCCGATCCTGACGAGCGGAAATCATTCCTTCGAAATAACTAATTCCGAAGGCTACTCGCTAGTATCGACGATGCCTTTGGGTGCGCTACTGGGAGACGTCATCACTGCCGCAACCCTTCACAAGGTCGGCCACAATAGAATAGTCATCATCGCGACTCTACCCTTGTGCGTCTCGTGGATATTGATGGCCTTTGCTCCATCAGCAGCCTTCATGTTCGTCGGAAGATTTCTGGCGGGAATAGCAGATGGCGTGTTCTTCACGGCTTTCCCTCCCTACTTGGCAGAAATCGCCGAGCCGGAAATCAGGGGCTTCTTGGGGTCGACATACTCATTGTCCATCGTGCTGGGGATGCTGCTGATAAACGCCTTTTTCTTTATTTGCTCTTTGACATCTGTGGCCCTCATAGGGGCTGTGATCAGTCTTATGACGTTGCTATTTTTTCCCTTTCTGCCAGAAAGTCCCTACTTTTACTTGATGAATAAGAATGTTCTGGCCGCCAAGGCGAGTCTCCAGAAGTTCAACGGCAAAGGTGAAGTTGTCGAAGAGCTGTACAGAATCTCCAAGGGGATCATGGAGGAGGGAGACGACAAAGAAACTCTGAGAGATTTGTTCTGCAACAAACCTTACAGAAAGAGTTTTCTCATAGCGCTGATGGTGTGTCTGTCGCAGTTTTTGAGCGGTTCCATAGCCATTCAGTCGTACGCCACGACTATGTTTGAGGAGAGCAGAAGTTTCCTATCGGAGGATGTCGCCACCATCATCTATTTCGCTACTTTTTTCCTTTCGTGTCTGTTTTCCCAAATGATCGTCGATCACAGTGGTAGAAGGCCTTTGATGCTGGTGTCTCTCGGTACGTATGGTGTATTTTTTGTGGCATCCAAAACAAGCACCTTTTCCCAATCACCAGAGCTGTAATACTTTTTTCGACGCGTTTTTCGCCAGCTATATTGACGTCTTCTGGAGATGAAGAAAACTAATTCCTAACTGTGAAACTTGAATCAATTCACATCTTCTACAAATATAGAGGATAAGTTGATTAGGAAACGTAAATTCAGAGAGAATCTACGACTTTTCAAAATGACCCAGGTACAGAAATTATTGTCTTTCTTTATGAACCAAGATACACTAAAGGATTAGATCATTTTTTTGAAGAGTTGAACGTGAAAGTAGCCTTCAGAACGTCTTGCTCTCTTCATCATTTTTAGGTAACCCTAAAGACAGAATGTGAGAAGATGAAAAGTCGTGGATATTTAAAATGAGCGGTGAGGACTGTGACAAAAAATATATCGGTCAGACTAAGCGATGCATCGAAATTCGTTTATTTTTATCGTTTGAAATCTCTCATTACTCATTCAACTTACTGATGGTTGAGTTGTTTTTGAATTTTTTAGTGTCGAGATTGACATGGAATCTGATATTTGTTTCAGTTTCGAATGAGTGGCATCTCCTGAGCTTCTTATATGTACTTATGAAATGTTTGCTTCAATTTTTTTTCTTCGTTATCTTCTGTTTTCTTCGTCAAGGATAGGGGGAAAATGATTTTCTTTAATTTTCCTTTAAAAAATAACAAAATATTATTGGGGGATATCGATACTTAAAATTAACATAAGTTTAGAAAATAAATATAACTAATATGTAGCTGTTCTTTCATTTAAATTTCAGGAAGTGGTTTTTGAATCTGTTTTTACAGGAATTTTTTTTCGGTTGATCAAAGTTTACACGATCTTCTGTAAATTATTTTCACTTTATTCTCAAGACTAGGATGTCTCTTGAACCATTCTAGATATTTTAAACCAACCGAGTTGCGTTTCATTACACTTTCAGAGTTCCTCCTTTGATTTGATTCATTTATTTTTTCGAGCAAAAGAAAAACCGAAAAGAGTTCAAGAAAAACTTCATTGTTACTTAGGGAGCATTTGAAAAATTGTAGCCTCGTGGGCTTATTACTCTTTTTCTTCTATGTCTTCATGTCATCTATTTCAACAATCTTTCTATCAAAGTTACTCTACGTTTTGGACAACAGTATAAGTATAAGCTCTATTTCAAGTCGTAGTGTAACGGAAGAAACAAATGATTTCTCTTGTAATGTTAGCAAAAACAGTGCTCATAAGACAGGTGTCTTGTCCCCATACTTCGAAGAACACTTTCGAGAATGATGATGTTCCATGTAAGTGACGTTTTTTATCAATACTTTTTCACATATCACGTTGTGTGGCGTTTCAATTCTGTAACGCATGTATCTCAAAGAAACGTCTGTGTATGCTTGACATATCTTTATAAAGAATTTTCATTGTAGTTATTTCTTTCTTCCTCTCTTTAGAAGCTTAAACTGATATCACCTGAATTTTTTTTAATATTTACAGGTATGGTTGCCTTGACGATGTTTCTTGAAGGGACATATCTCTACATTAAAACCACTACAAACATAGATACTTCCGGATTCGACTTTGTACAGGTGTTGTCCGTCGTGTTGTCCACGGTGTTCTATGGGTGCGGGCTGAATACGGTTCCAAATGTAATAGTTAGCGAAATTCTCCCATCCAAATTGAGAGTCGTTGGATTTTGCACCCTGAACATTGGTTACAGCTTGACGACGATCGCAGTTCTGCAATTTTTCGGCTGGGCGAAAGACTCTTTCGGAATATTCGTCCCTCTATACTGTTTTGGTTGTATTTGTAACGTCGCTTTCGTTTTGGTTGCCGTTTTCCTCCCGGAGACCAAGAAGAAGACTTTGGAAGAGATACAAGCGGAGGTACGTGGTGATGCTAGTACCAAGTCATAGATTTCAAACTTGTTTATGAAAGTAAGACTTATCTTACTATAAATATATACTGACTAATTTTGTGTTACAACTTCAGTCACCTTGTACGAGATGCCACTCATTGATATTTTTTATAAAAAAGTTCATAGAAACTCATTATATAGCTTTATGTTGAGTTTTTATATACAGTGCGCTCCACTGGTACTATTGTAAATAAAAATTTGTTCTAATTGGCAAACTATTAGCTCATTAAGAGATGAAAATAAAAAAAATTAGTAAAGGATAGCTTCAACCCAATTGTTGAACTTGATATTTGAAAAATACTTGATTGAATACTAAAAAAGTGAAGGGAGAGAGGTCGAGAGACCTGAAAAGTCATTAAGTAGAGTCATTTATCAAAGAATACTATCAGATTTTGACACGGCTCTCAACGTTAAGAGCAGGTACTCAATTCTGCTGGAAATACAGGTACGAGTACGAGTACGATTTTATTTCGTATTGTGTATCGGAAATTTAATCATTATTGTTTCATCATAAGTACATTGATTTGTTTGGGAACTCAAATAATTACTCAATTTTGAATAATTTCTCATCTCCCATAATGACAAAGTTAAAAATTGTTTCACATCAAATCATTAGGAGTAGAAGAATTACAAGCAAGTGACTATCAAATATATATTTACATCAATCAGCAACATAATATAATATGTTTCACTATAATTAAATACTAATTCAACAATAAAAAATTATTGTATTATTGCATCTTACCCTAATTTACTTTAGTGAAGTACTGGAAAATCACTACTATTCTGTTATGAAATTTTGATGAAAGCATGAACAACTGATGAGCTTGTCATATTATTACTCCATGGTAGATAAAAAGTTATCGGTTATTTGCAGAGATTCTCACTCTTCAACGGAATAAAAATTTCCCCCCCTCCCAAAAAAAAAACAATTCATGAAGAAGACATGCGTTGGTTGTTGCAAAAACCAAGAATGTATGCTTTGAAAGGGACAAATATCTTGAAAATTCAAGATGCAAATTCAGAGTCTTCAATTTTCCTCAGTAAACCAATAATCTCATGTTTGAAGCCTGGTTAGATATTCCAATTGCATCTGTTTTATAAGTATTACGCTCTCGTTCACATTCTCTCCAACAGTCATTGCCTGCATTCTTTGACTTCTCTCTGTCCCACTGGTAGAGTTGGTCGAAAATTGCTTTTGACGTACCCTTGGAATTCGTCGCAGGGGCAGCTGTCTTCTTTGCAGTAAGATTTCAAGTTCCTGAAGGCTGTCAGCTGCAACATAAAAAATCGTTTTGAATTGCAGTTTCATCGATTACAAATTCATTGAAAGGCCACAAGGTAGCTACTGGAAAATGAAGCTGTCGTACATCATTCATCGCCCAGTTTATTTTGTGGTAATTATTTTCGTGTTAATATTTATGTAAACCATGAATCCGGTGCGAAATGAGTGAACTATATCGTCAATATGTTTAGACGTCTACACTCATTAATTTTACTGGTGACCGGGACGAAAAATATTTAAAAAATTAAAAATAGAACAAGAAAATCACCTGTTCGTTGGAGACTTCGATCGGTTCCTTGAAAACGATCCAAACGACACATTCAGAACAAGGTGGCGTGGTTAAAGATCCTTGGTAAGTGTAGTATCCACTGTTATCTGGAATAAGCAAGCCTGGATTCAGCGGACCGAATATTTTGGTACTTTCGCCCTTGAATTCGATTTTTTCCAACTGTGTGACGACCTTCTCTATCTCGTCGTGCTTCTTTCCTGGCTGTAAAAATTTTCAATAAATAAATCGTACTGAGTATATCTATTGAAAACACTTTTTCTAATATTGCATCATACCCTGATGAAGTTAACTTGATTAGAGAAACGCACGTCAAGAGTCAGGATTTTTGTTGTGGTGTGAAAAAAGTGTTTTTAATAAAATCATTCTATGCCGGAGGTTTCAATTCTACCTATATTGAGTATGCTTGATGGCAGAACTCTCAATCGAAATTGAAAGAAGTAAAATCCACTATAAAACCGTGGAAAATAACACCCCAAACCAGATCCCACCAAGTTAATAATCTCTGTCAAGTAGGGTCGATAATTTGTATGGATTGAATTATAAATTAGTGTAGAGTACGAGTGACGAAACTACTGTTGTAGTAAAACGCGTATTTGTAATAAAGTCAATATTGTGAAAATTCGTAACTATTGTCACGACTAAAGACTAATAAAAAATAATTAGGTATTCTTTGAGAGAGTCAAATGTTTCTTGATTCCATTGGGTTTTTAACCTGTCACAATATGAAAATGAATAAAACCAGATTTGTAGTAGTGTACTTTATGCCTCTGGGCATAAAGTGATACTAATACTTGATACACTAATTTTATATGTGATTAAATTGGCCTATATAGATGTAATATTGAGCGTGGTAATAAAATATGAAGACTATTATAATAATATCACGTCACAATATTATATCAGAGTGGCCAATCATGAAACGTTTGAAACATTTACAACTATTTTTACGTGAATATGGTCAGTTACTGGGTCAACAAAACTGTGGTTCGTTTTCAACCTTATTTTTTGTGAATCCCTCGTATCTTTATGAAAGTTTCTTGGTGATAATAACCTGTTCTGAGGGATGTCGCTATCCGATAACTTGCACCCAAGGTCTATTGTTTATAAACACAGATAAACAACTATTTCGAAAGCTTTTTATGTTTTCAGAAATTTAAGGAAGAATTAAATGTTAACTCACTTTCAAGAAAACGCCTAAAACGCATAATCCGTCAGGATGCTGGGCAGCCTCTCCGAATGATTGGTATTTTGTTGAGTTCCAGTGAACCAAATGAAGCTGAAACAGAAAATAAAAGAAAATACAGTTAGTACTTGAAGTAAATATAGCAGAAATGTTTTTGGTAACTTAATATTTATTTTCAAAAGATGTACTGATGAAAAGATGATCAATGATAGTCACAATTACTTCTTATTTATGACGATGATGAAATATACTTCATCCTCTTAAAATATATCTTATTGATAGAGTGAAAAATATTAGAATTATTCAGAAATAAATTATATGAGACATTATAGATTTTTTTGGTTATTGTTTTTGTTTCGGTTATTAGGTTGCATTGTGAAATATTTTTCACACAAAAAACTAGCACTTTCTAAAATAAACTGAAACAGATGAAATGCGGTGATTGATGAACAAAAGTTTACAATGATCCTTGTATTTGACTTCACATAAACATCTTATTGCCCCCTCCTGCAGTATAGAAACTGAATTCATCTGCTGTTTATTGCAGAAACTGTAGAAAAAAAATACCATAACGGTGATGAGATTCGATAAGAGCATAGTAAGTTCGTTCGTTACTGATTGTATTGCATAGCATCAATGAAATAAAAAAAAATAGATAGAGATAAATAGAGCCAAATACCAAAACATTGCGCTGACTTTAGTTTCGACTATCAATGATTCTCTAATTCGAATACATCCTTCAAAATGGGTATAGTGTTGTATTTCCAAGAAAACTTTCAGCAACTAGCATATTCATTCAACTTTGACAATTTTTCTTACCTCTCCCGCGAATGTTTGTCCATTAATTGTGTGCTCTGAGCCTCTATCGTTAGACTCTCCCCAATGACAGTGGAATTGTTCCAAGATGTATTTTCCTTCAAGTGGCCCTCCAGTTAATTCTACAAACGCAATTATTTTTTATATTAATTGTGAAAAAATTGTCACTCAAACCTCAGAATGAGTTCTCTTCAAAACAGGTCGCTTTTTCCAGAGCAATGATTCTTAGATCTATTTGGTATCTCAGAGCATTTTATCGAGAATGAAGTTTTAATAACGAAGATGCCATCTATGGAATCAATGGAATATTACTCTCTGCGATCTGGATCTATGAACAAAGCATTCGTGATCCAAAAATATTATCACCACTGTGGCAGGTCAAAACATCGCTGCCTGGTATTGTATCAGTAACGCCTTTGTATATAAGTCTATATACAAAGGTAATGCTTAGTTTTCAGACTCATCTAGTTGCCTTGTTCATCTTTGATATCCGAGGATTAAATTCTCCGTCAATCCCATAGATGGCGATCTCGTAGGGGTAGATCTCACCGCTTTTTCTAAGACAAACATATGTTTCAAGTGTCAAAGACCAATCTTTTAGAACATTCACCTGATCCGTGTCCATGTACGTGAACTTTCCAACCATATCCAGGATTGCTAACGTCGTCTGTATTTTCTGGAACGTATTTCCACTCCAACTTCTTATTGGCGTTGAGCGTCTTCAGATCAACGGGATTAATGTCAATAGGACTCTGTCTCTGACCAGCAGCTTCTGGATAGCATTGAGGCCATGTATTTGGCCCTAAAATAAAAATTTTCAACACATTTTTTAGCCCAAATGTATATTTGCCAACCATGAAGATTGAATATTTTTCATCATGGGTTCAAAAAATATAATTGAAGAAAATGAATTGTTTCACATCTACATAATTATTTAGAATTTGATTTTTGAAACGAACAAAAGATTGAAGTGGGTCTTTTCAGTGACTGTTCAAAACCATAGTCTAAATTCAGTAATGGTTATAAACTACTTATCGATCACAATGATACCAAAACTATATTCTGCAATAGTTTATGAACACTTTTACAGAAAATTTCCAGGTATCATATTTAGCTAGAGTTTCATGTTAGACAATATTTTTCCACTTGTCTCCAAAGGTTTTATGTTTTGCCAAGAAATCGTCGACAATCAGTTATATTTTTTTCAGTGGTGTAATTGCCTGTTTTCAAAAATATCCGATTTCGACGAATTATTCCATTGAAAAAACACTTATTATCGATACCGATTTCATGTAAGAGACCAATTTGTGAATAGATTATGTTGGTAGATGCGTGACGATTCTACAAACATCTTATGCAATTTCGATCTACATAATTCATCTCTATAAAGCTCTGCCTTTTCTTTCGCCTACATTTTCCTAGTGGATCTGTAAACATATATTTTATTCATGACAAAACCAAAACTGAACATTCCTAAGTGTTACATCACTTTATTTCATAGAGTTCTTTCAGTGGATTTGAAAAGAATATTATGGACAAAATATTGAGCACACACAAATACGGTCTGTTTCAGTTGTCCAAAGGCAGTTCTTTAATTTATTTGCAATGTCTAAGTTCAAATCGAGTTCGTTTATATTTAAATTGTTTGTCATAGTTTTGTCTCTCGTAGAATAAAAGACAGAACAAGTTAGGTGTTTTATTGAGGAATCGATTTTGTCGTGTTACAATAATACTGAAAATTGCTTTATTGAATAACTAGAAACAGGATGTTCCTCGATTGTCTATTTGAATTAAAACGAGATTAGACATATTTTTTGTTCTTAGAAACTTGACATTCTAAGATATAAACTAATGGTTCAGAACTATGTCTGTGTGTACTTTGAAAAACTGTTGTTATCAGGATTATAAAAATATTTAGTAGTAAACATATTATTGTCTCAATCAATTCAAAAACAATTCAATAATTACTAAATTATTATTGACAATATCCAGTTAACGCAAAAATAAGATAAGAGTGTTGTCAGTCATGTACAGTATGTGATTAAATTATCTTAGCAGTTATTATTGGAAATATTTGTGACCCAAGATTATGGGTGAACAGCAAATTTGTTGATTATAAAGTTTATTGTTCATTAATGATTCAAAAATATCTAAAGCTACTGTTGGAAAATTAAAAACGAAATAAATTTGAGACATCCAGATACAAAAATATTATGGCTAATATGATTCTTTGGTAGGATGTACTTTGCTATTTTCTCATTTATAGAAATTACCTACCAGCGTGAAGTTTCTCACTTTCACTGAGAATGATATTTGTTATCCATTGAATTTTGAATGATTTGACAAATGGACGTTATCTCACATACTCTCAATATTTTAACTTGTTCAATAACATACATATATATTTTCTATTCCTATAAATATACTGAACTGGCAAGAGTACAAGTTATTGATTTTACTCTAAATTGGAATCCCAAAATACCAAATGTACGTACTAAACATATATCTCTAATTTAACTAGTGTCTTTCTCAGTTTTCAGTGAAATCCTACACTCTTGAGAAAATGACCCACTTCAACACACTTCTCAGCTCAATTGAAACTTACTTGTCACAATAATGAATCCTTCATAAAATCACCTTTTTAATAATGTGTCGCAATTAGTGTTTAATGATGTGTCACAATTAGTATTTTCCCTAAGTACTTAAATTCTAAGGGTGCTAGTCAGCCAGACCAGAGGCGGAGGAGAAGGTAAGACAGTTGATGTTATGATAGAGGAAGACGTCCCCTTGGAATTGAAAATCGACCTGTTTCTGATTTTTCTCTTGAAGATTTTCGATCTGTTTCGTTCTCAGTGCCGTACACTGTATGATCCTAAGAGAGTCACTGTATGTAGTTTAATAACATCAGAATATTATATATTCGGATGTTATATAAACGTAATAAAGAGAGGCAATGAAGAACGTGCTGCACGCAACTGAATTTTTCATTTCCTTATTCAGATAATTGAGGATGGATCAATCGGCACTGTTGTAAACATCGATCATTCTTTGTAATATTATTTCATAATTGTTGCTTTCGAATTAATGGAAAATTCATGAAAATATTGAAACCCTTTTTCAACTTTTGTTGGAAATAGAAAAAAAATCTAGAAATAGTTCAAGGTGGCAACTTCCTTACAAAAACATAATTGTTATTACCATAGAATTTTACTCACCATTCGCTGGTCCGTATCCCCAATCCAAAGCCATTCTGCAAAAATATATATTACTTTATTCTATATTTCAACTCAGTTCTTCTCGATTCAATTCATTTTCATGTAATTCAAAAGATTTCAATCAGTCGAAATTGATTATTTCTGATTATTGTTATCTGAAAAAATGGCTGTCAATTATTTCAAAATAACTGAAATTTTATTTTTATTCGTAAAAATTATGACCTCCCGACACCAAAGCAACTTCTAAAATAAACACGATAGTTCAGTTTTTAATCGAAAGGAATTTCCACTGTTGAACATCTGAAATAGTTTTATTACGTTACAACTAATTTACCACTAAAGGGATTGAAAGCGTTGCTGAAGTTGAGCGATATATTTGAGTATTTTGGTATGTAATGTTTTCACCACAAAAAAAGTTCAATTTTTGTACCAGTGACATTTTGTTTGGTACATTTCGGGTTAAGTTAGTACACACGCACTGTATATTACTTTTTTGGGACTTTTTCACCCTCCATTCTTCCACAACATAGGCAGATGGATACAAACTACCAAAAAATAACCACACTTTCACACCACTTATAGAAAAACGCCTGAAACTAATGGCTCTTCCTAGCTATCTCAGTATTTCATATATCTGATGACGTCACGTCAGGTTTCGCGGAACTACTTTTTTAAGGCTGTTTTCTGAAGCATTGAATTTACTTAAAGAATTGAAAACAATTCTTTGAGTAAATATTGAAAATATTAGTAAAAATCAATATTTTCAAAATGACGTGCCAATTTTTTTTTCTAATAAATAAAGTGAAAATTACCCTTCAATCTTTCTCTAATGAAGCAGCATAGGGTGATAGGAATTTTCTGTTACTAACATTCTACAATATGGCGAAGGCGTATTTAAATATGTTCTTAATCTGACTTTGCGATTTTGAAGGTAAATATTATATTAAATCTGTAATCACTCCAGACGTTGTAGGTTGAAATTATGTTTAGTAAATTTCAACTGAATTTCATGGGATTATGAATATTGCAATGAACTCAAACAAAGATGATTTTTGACTTTTTACTCCTCCATCTTTAAAAAAAGGAAAGGAATTAAGAAAATACTGGTAATTTAAAAAAAACTACGAAGATATATAGGCACAACATACACAGAAGTTTCTTTCAGACAAAAATTGGAAGAAAAACCTTCTCCAAACAACTACTTTCACATGAACATGAATCAAATTTATCTATTTGGAAAAAATCTTATTCCAGTAGCTTCGGCATATCTAATATTCTAATCAGAATTCAAGCATATCTCTTACGCTTTCGCCCTTGAATTTCAATGGATCGACACGTGATTGTTACTTAACAATGGCTTCAAATCGTAAACACTCTCAGTTTAATGGTTTACTTGTGACTGATGATTTTCCGGTGCATTTTGCTCATTAGCCGCAAAAAAATTTAGTGCCACATCGTGAAAAGGTGTCGTGGAATAAAATTCTTCATTTGACCAAACAAATGATTGCTTTATTGAAATGTGCTCGAAAAGAAATTGATAATCGATGTACCGGGAAGAAGAGATCTATATATTGAGTGATTATTTCGACACAGTTTTCGAGCGATTCTAGTTATTTTCAGTTGAAAATAATTCCTAGCCGTTCATCATTAGTTCTGTAACCTAGTTTTTCCCTAATGGTAAAATGATCATTATCATCAGTCTTGCTACTTTGGAATGTCTTATCTATTCAAACTCACCTAGAAAGTAATATATTCAGAATATCACAAGTTCACTTGTATTTTTTAATTAGTATTTTCATGTTATTGAACCAATAACGAATCCCCTTGAATACATGTAAATTAGCTGAATATATTAATACGCAACGGAATCTTCAAAGAAACTGATGTCAGTAACAATACATAAACAGAAACATGTGTTGGTGCTCGGTAGACTATACTGAGTCAAATAACAACGAATAAAAACAAAAACGGTAATAATACCAACAATTAAGCCATCTTCCTGTGTCGATACAGTTTTAATGAAGAGTCGAGGAATACGAGGGTGATACCAAATATTTTCAGTCGTTGGAAAAGTATTTATTCCTCATTGCAAACTGCCAACGATAAGCTCCGTTCACAACGGTGGCTCTGGAGGCTCTATTATAGAGTGTACCTAGTATCATGACCAAATGCAGAAATAATATGTTCGCCAGTCGCAACAAAAAAGCTGTCTGAATTCCTTTGTACTCAGGTGTTCTGAAATCTAAAAAAATACATCAAATTCCAGTACGTTAGATTATTTTGCAAGGCGCAAAGTTGTATTATATACAGGGTGTTCCATCTCAGACGAGCCACCCCAAACATTTCTTATCCCATAGTGAGTGGAAAAATTTCCCGAAACACGTCGAATGATTTTGTTTGGGGGACATCTTTTGACGTATATTTTAGGCTTGAAAGAGCAACCCCCTAATAGGGGGCTCTTCAACCCCTCAAACTTGAATAGGGGAGAGGGGTTGAGTGATACTTTATTTGAAAAAGATGTCCCCTAAATAAAATCATTTGTCGTGTTTCGGGAAATTTTTCCACTCACTATGGGATGAGAAATATACGGGGTGGATCGTCTGAGATGGAACACCCTGTATGTATTTACCTATAGGTGTATAGGTGAAATTTTATTTTTATCACTGTTTTTTAATGTATACAAGCCATAACTATCATTACTTTCTAAATGTGCTCTGTGCCCTACTTTGACAAAGAGAACTGTAGATCATCTGTATCTGTAGAAGATCTGTAGAATATCGGTGGGGTTTTTCTAAAATCAACTTCAGGAATCTGTTTTGGATAATCTCTAGTGGTTTGATGAGTTTTCGTAGGGCCCCACCCCAACCTACTATGCCGTAACTTAAATGACTTTCCACTAAAGCAAAGTATAGTGTTTTCATTTCTTAACGTACCTGAATTATTAAAGGAAGCTCTGTAGTTTTTTGATAAGTAATGATTTCAAGATTATCAAAATGTGGTCTGTTCACAATATTGGTAATTGGTTTTTTCCAAGTTAACCGTTAGTAATTTATGTTCGAGCCAGTTCTTTACCAATGAAAAATCAGCCTGAGCTTTATCTCTTAGTATGTCCCAGTTTTCAGCATCGTACACTATTGCTGTGTCATCGGCAAATCCATTTATATCGCCACTGCTTTTTAACGAGAACAAACCATCTAAGACGACATATAAATCAAACAAGTTATTTTCAATTCATACCTAAAATGAAATTGAAAAACCAAAAAATCTACTAACCTATAACTTGTCAAGTAGTCCTATCAACCACCGAATAGAAAAAAATGGAGTTGAAATTGAACAGATAGCTGTTGAATCAAACGGTAATTGAAACAAAAGCCCAGCTGAAAATAGCAGAGTGAACAACAAGCCTAAAATAAGCTCTTAACATTCCAGTCGTATTGAAACCAAAATAAAAATATACGCAGTCAACGACTTCGCTAAGGAAAACGAATATCTTTTCATTCGAAACTTACGAAACGAATTTGTCGTAGC
The DNA here is from genome assembly GCA_015342045.1 of Leptinotarsa lineolata. Classification (NCBI taxonomy): domain Eukaryota; kingdom Metazoa; phylum Arthropoda; class Insecta; order Coleoptera; family Chrysomelidae; genus Leptinotarsa; species Leptinotarsa lineolata. Next base: position 5,805 of record WOGR01000007.1, on the reverse strand, counting down.
TTGTTAGCAACTTGACAGTAAATGCATAAGCAAATAGTTGGATCTTGATATATCCCGAGATCAGGGGTGATGTTCGATGGTCTTCAAGCAGTAGAGTTGATACGAGATATAGGTAATAGGAAAATTAGAAATTATAGAGAACTGGTCTCATATGAGGTTTTTACAAAATTCAGAGCTCATAATAAAACATATTGATGAAAAATTATCATTATCAATCAACAACATGGCTTCACCACAGAAAAATCAACTGCTAATAATTCATCACATAAAAGTTAACTGCATCATCAGTTTTATGGGAAACAAGCTCCAGGTTGATTATGTGTACACCTATTTCTCTATGACGTCTTCAACAAAGTTGAATATAACTCACTGATTTTTAAAGTCAAAGCATTGGATGTAGAGGAAAGTATCTTAAATCGGATAGAAATCAGTATCTTTTATTTATAAATTCGAAAGTCACTCACTCATTCATCCCTGTTTCTCCATACTTGTGAGTCCTAGGAAGCTAAAATTTGGTATATCGGTGCTTCTTAGGTCTTGGACGCCTATTAAGAAAGGAATTTCAAATATTCCACTGGGACGTTCCCCGTGGGGGTAAAAGAGGCACGTTTACTTATGAAAATTATGAAAAATGAAAATTTTCTGTCTTTTACCACTTTTATTCGTGAAAGTTTGAAAATGTTCGTATAGGACGAAACTGCAGTAACGTTATTAGGAATAAAAGTGGTACAAAACATAGAAAGTTTTGATTTTTCAAGATGATCTCTTACCACATAGTAACGGCTACATCCATCAATTTATTATGAAAATTACCTTTTCATCACTGTTTCTCTGTACTGCTATAATTTCGGAGACTGAAGTTGTGTATGTAGGTTCGTTTTATGTTGTAAATGTGCGATAAGAAATGATTCTTAAATATTTCAACTGGTGCGCCATCCGCGGGGGAAAAAGGCGTGTCTATAGTTAGTGTTAAATATGGCAAGTCAGTACCACGACTGATTGAATTATCACCAGGAGTGCCTCAGAGCTACTGTGTTTGCCCATTGTTTATTTCTCATGCTTGCAGATGATTTGAAAACAGTTTAAAATATGTAGAGGCTGAGAAACTGCAGTACAATCTAGAAAACTTTTCCGAATGGTGTAGTGTCAATTTTTTACACGTAATTCAATAATTTTTTTCATATTAAACCAAAAGAAAATATGTAGCATCGTGAATATACCGTACGATTGAAAATTCATCTCGAGTCCGTGAAATGTTGGGCTTCAAGTTCGCTATGCTAGACCTAAGTGTTGAATCTATAGGTTCTTCATCTACTGTGTTTGAGAGAGAACCATATTATTTGAGTACAACTTCACGTGTGGTCACCTCACACATTCTGAGCACATTGAACATAAATAATGTATCTCATAAAAGATTAGAAACAGATCTCACGACTATATTGATTGTTCGGAAACAGTCAAGCTTGTGCCTTTTCTATGGATCTTAGAAGGAAGAGAAATAGTGATATTTTTGAGTTCTCTATTTGGGAAACCAATTATGGTCCAAATCAAGCAATTTCTAATTATTTTAAAATCAGCAGTGACCTTAAATACATATGTAAAATAACTGATATATCCGATGAAATGGATTAATAAAAAGATTTCAAATTCAAACATCCCAAAAATTATATATAAGATGGCTTCAGCCATCATTCATCTCATGTGAGATTTCAATTGCGTGTGGTCGAAATAACAGTAAAATATTAATAATAGACTGCGATCAAAGAAACTCCAGAAATAAAATAATTAATAGCAGAACCGATGAGTTAGAGAATTCATATTTATTTTTGTGATGGGTTATTTTCGCCTAAAACCTTGATAAACAATGTTGTTTCGAAATTATATTCTCACAATAATCATAGTCGACTGCACTAATATATTTCTGTCGTAAACGGGATTTAAAATACGTAATTATAATATAAATCACGCGTCTTAATTGGAGCCCGATAAATAATTTCAATGATTATTGTCCTAATTATAAACTAAACCTATCATGAACGCACATAACATCTTTTTCTCCGTAATATAATTTTTTTTTTCAGTTATTTTTAGAAAGAATTCGAAAAGAATTCGGGAAGAATTACGTTCAACACTGATTGAGAATTTATCAATCCAAAAAATATTTGGTTCTGTTGTTGTTTGTTGTTGATGTTTACAACGTCCCTGTGTTTATTGCGAACACTTTTAGAATGTTTCAATTATTAAAATTTTTTGAATAATCAATTCCAATTATTCATTCATTCGACATGGTTTTTGACCTGTGAGATTAGACAATGAAGTTGGCAATCTACAATATGTCATATTTTTCGTCGGAATTACTGAAGAAAAATTGAGAATTTGTTCGACTTCTATAAGTTCAATTTATGAAAAGCTTTCAATTGACATACCCCCAAAACTACATTATCCTCTTCTTTCAATGGTCAACAAAAAATCCCTGCATTTCATTCAAAAAAATATTTGAGAAAAGGTTTCACGCCGAACTTGGATAAATATATGAAAGAAGGGATATTTACCTCTCTAGACTTTCGATGCAGTAAAATTATTATATTTACTGATAATACCATAATTATTGTTTGATTCTTTCGTGAGCTGCGATATTTCAAAAACCGCAGCAGAAATTGAAAGTAATGATGATTCAGGTAACTTCAAACCACGAAAACGCAGAGAACTCACTTGTTACTACTGCGGATTAACCTCATAACCAAGTGTGATATGTTATAATTATCGTCAGATTCTCAGTTGTTTCTGAAAGGTGAGGGTGACCACAGAAATAAAGTGACAGAAGTAGGTCTATTCTGGACGAACTAAATGACTGATTAAAACATGATAATCGCTCCAGGCTTTCTTGAGTAATGAATGGTGTAACTAACACGATTTTGCGACTTTGTTTTATATATTAGATTGAAAAAAAAATGCATGAATTGAAAATAATTAGTGGCTAACTTGTATTCAGGCTTTGTAATAACTTAAAATGTAAGATCTACAATATTTCCTTTCAGATATTTCAAGAAGGATTACCGTCATTGTCTATGTACTTCATTATTTTTCGAAAATTCTGAAAAAAATCTTTTGGATGTCATGTTACTATGCCTTTAAAAATAGACAAAGGAAGAAACCAGAAAGTATAAATCTGCTTGTTCCACCAAACTCGAATTTCTGTTTATTTTCTTATGAAAATCAATATTAGTCATTGCCCAACAGAAATTAGAACAATGTGGTAAAAAAACAATCATTAACATTAAAAAAATACTAAGTTTCGTTATCTCAACTTCCTATGCTTTATTGAAATATTGAGAAAATCAGTATTGGAAAAAAACAACTTACAGAACAACCGCGGATTTGTAAACTTATTTCATTATAAATATTTCCAATTATTTGATATGTCTGAATATTGTCTGATTGACATGCGTTTTTAATATTTGATCGATTTTACTGTATTTTAGTATATTTTCAATATAGTTTCAGTAAATTCTGACAAAAGAATTGAATGGCGTGTGAGAATTTTACAATTACATGTTTTTCAACAAGTTCATCAGGTTTGTCATCGAACTTTTAACAAACTCTTGTAGATTATTTGAAAAACTCGGGTAAAGAATTGAATGGCTGATAGATCACCCGTCTAAAAGTACAATTTTCGATCAAAAATTAACAAATCGATCATTTAAAGCTTAAGACTTGACTAATAAAATCTATCGCAATATATTATTTATATCTAGTTATTTTTAGCAGTTATGAGGTCCACATACCAAATGAATCTGCTCTTGATTGATATTCCATATACTTATAATAATATTCAAATTCAATGACTATGAAAATGAATAATTTTTCGTTTCTGAGCTGAAAGAAAAGGCTCTCTATTGACTAGGAAAACTGTTTCAACTTTATTGTTTTTAGATTTTAGCGAGAACTATGCTCATCTGATTCGGTGCAGGTATATAATACATATACTAATCTCTATGTCACTATAAGAGATTTTTAGTTAAACCTCAGCTTAAGCTATTGATAAGTGATTGGAATGTTTCGATGAATTTCACTCGAAAAAAATTCCAAAAGGACTCACTCAGAATGAATACGTTTCGGTTTTGAGAAATAAAAATGATAATAATTATTTTAATTTCATTTTCAAGTTCCACAGCATTGGCTTTCCTTTCTGGAATGAGATACTGCTAGTTTTATTGAAATATTCCAGATTTAGGTACTACGCTCATCTACATTTATATTGTAATAAAGAAGAATTTTGATAACAGAGATGAAAAGTTGTACTGCAGGTAATAATTGAACTAATATTGGAATATTTTGAAGAGATTTGAGCTGTTTTGCAAATTTTTCTAGATCAAATGATAGACTGGGGTGAGAAAGACAATATCATCACCATTGATGACATGAAAAATAAAGTAATGAGATGAAGGCAAATAATTTTTTCTTAATATACCCCGCTTTTCGTTTATTGAAATCATTGAGAACTTTTTATGACATTTATAACATTATTTGACTAAATTTCATATATAACGATTATTTAAGTAAAATATCTGATTATTTATAGTTTCTATTTATTGTTGTTTCATTGTTGTAAACTCGAATAGTCGAGATAAGAACATAAATACTCGAACGTATTTAACAAAAACCATGTAAAAGTTTAGAAAATTGAAAAAGAAAGGTTTTGGCTTTCTAGTTCTCCATATTTTTACAAAAAAAAATGTGGGAGTCGCTTAAATCTGAACCAGAAATCGCAATGTGTTTTATTTTTCAGATTATTTTCAAAGTGCACAAAAATTGTCAACATTTTTGGCGGTGTTGAGCTAAATAAAAGAATTCATTTCGAAAAGAAAAGTTAGTAATTCAAACAAATCACACACGATTACAGCCTTACCTTTTTGAAAAAAGTTAAAAACAAAAATAAAAACGGAAGGAGCACGTTACAGGTGTCGGGACACTTTCAAACTCTCGTCTCGTCGCGAGCAATAAGAAGCGGGTAATAATCCTCTGGATCGGCGGTTCGAAAGTGTGTTGTGTTGTGTTACCGAACTGACCGAATAGTTCCCCCCTCCTGCCGCACGTCTCTCCTGGTCTTCGCCCATGGAGAGGTTGCCGAGACCCGAGATTGGTAAACACGCAGGATGGACGAGATACGAGGGCTCGTCGATATTTTGCGTCGCAGTCTTTCCTCGACCACATTGTCGACAGAAATCAGTTCGTAAACTATCACTCTCCAACAATAAATCCGTACTCAATGAAATAAAACACTTCACATACGAAATATTTCTATAGTAATGATTAAATATAATCATTAAATGCCTGTAAGTTGCTATGTATGTGGTGTTAGAATGTATTGTCTTTCAATCTACTGTTTCTCTGACACAATGTCTACTAGTAATCATGAGTAAACGAATTGAGATTTTCTGGATACAGTACAGGCTGTATAGAAAAATTTTATTTGAATTTCATCTGACTGAATATGTAGAGATTTTTTCTAGGCATCGCGACAAGCTTTTATTTAAATTTCAATTCTGTAAAGTCATGAATGAATGTGGTTAATGTGATATAAAATTTCATTTTGCACTTTTTAGGGCACTTGAATAAAAGCTTGTTTTTAAAAGTTTCTTCATCATTATTTTGTGTTATATAAAACGGAGAGTCCCTCAACAGAAAAACTCAAGGAACAGGGAAAACTATTATTAGGATAAACTATATTCTATAGAAGTAGGTAGGTACCTACTCCTCCGGCATACCTTATAGAAGAATTAGCCTGTTATATTTCTTAGTCTA
>WOGR01000006.1:0-51250 GCA_015342045.1 Leptinotarsa lineolata | reverse complement strand
GTCATTTCAGGTACATGATTTTCTATCACGTATTACACTGTACATTTTGAAAATATCATGTCTAATTGACATGATTAGATTTTTCTCTAAATGTATATTACTTTTGAATTTACTTCATTGACTACTTATGAGATTGAATAATGGAATAAGTTAGAAAATTAGAAATGAATTACGAATGACAGATAACATTTGTGTAATATGAAATATGAAATATTCTCAACGTCCACTTCGACCCACCTCCTGAGGTGGGTCGTTGTGAGCTCTCCGTGAGCGACAGTAATGACGCATGAGTGACGTTTTCGCCGCGACCACAACGACGACGATCGTTATGTGGAACGGCTAAAGGAGCATTTTGATCGTTGTGAGCGCTTAGTGGAACGCACGGCATATGTAACACTTTGAGTTCTTAATGAATTCGCTCGATACCAGCGCCAAATTAAAATGATCAACAATCGTTTTCAATGTATCTTTCAAATACAACAATCTTCATATATCATCGAAAAATATAATTCTTTCTCAGAAATTGGCTTTTTGAAAATATTGATGGAATAAAATGATACTTCCTTGGGAATGTATTACACAAAAATTGTAATCAAATTTCAAATTAAATGAATTAAAGTGAATGTTGAAAATATTGAACACTTTCAATAAAATTGAAATATAACATCTTTATGATTCATAAGAAAATATTCAGCATGGAAAGTTCATACTATACTTTCAGAAGGACGAAAGTCTGTATTTATTACCAACAATATTTAATGGGAGAACTTTGACAGTATTTCAAATATATTTATTGAAATTCCTTTTCCAAAGTTACTTTCAGAAAGTGAATTTGAAGTTTCATCATGATTCTACAATCACGTAAACAACTAACATTTTATTCAAAGGTCAAAATTATATGCGGAATTGTAACGTTTGTTGAATTTACTCGAGAAATATATTCAATTGACTGATGTTGAATAAAAAGGTCTGTTCGTTACTAAGGTGAACTCCATGTATATAGTATAACATATAGTATACATATAGTATAACATATAGTATACATATAGTATAACATATAGTAAATTGGCGTTTCATTTTCCAATACTCTGAAACAATATTTTTCTTCGGAATCAATAAAAGCTTCAAGTTATTTCATTAGCCTTTTTTATTCAAATTACAACTTCAAAATCTTTGTAATTTAAAATAGAACAAATTTTGCGAACAATCGTTTTAAATGTGTCTAACAAATATATGAATCAATTGAATTCAAACAAATAAATGGTTATGTGGATGAATTGAGGAATGAATATTTGAAATAGAAATAATGTTTCGAACCAGCATGTATTGATTCTGATAGATAGTTTTACCGTTCTAACATCTGATGGTGACATTAAATTGTGGAGACGACTTTAGGTTTTTATTCTTTACAATTCACCTTTGTTTTGTCAATGACAATGACAAATAATAAATGTTGCAGGGATGCTTATTGATTCATTTTATTGAGAATCTTAATTTGTCCTACTTACTGAAGGTTGACACGAACTCATCAAATCCATTGTTTTCCTGAATCGATTAAATCCAGTGATGAACACTAGTTACGAAAGGAGCGGTTGGATCAAATCCATTGGATGAATAAAGGATCAGCGCGATTCAATTCTAATTACTTCGATGAGTTAATAGAGAAAAAATTTCACCGATGAGGGCACAGTATGTAAAAGTTATGTCTATGTTTATTATTTCGAGTATACCGTTTTCAGTTCGATTATTAAGTATCATAGATCAATAGATAAAATAAAGTACTTTTGCAAACTCGAAGCACAAAAGCCCCAACGATTTGTAAAGACATCTGATAGAAAATTGTTTTTGTTTTACCATTTGATTTAGTTCTACTATCTCCGACATTAATCCTGTCTAAAGATGAACTTTCTTATTGGGAACACGCGAAAAGTATTCGATACGAGTCGCGGCGAAAACGTCACTCATGACGTCATTACTTTCGCTCACGGCACAGAATAATATTATTCTGTGCTCACGGCACGCTTACAACGACCGGGTCGAAGTGGACGTTGAGAATATTTCGGCGCATTTTTTTAAATATAACATAAATGTTATCTGTCATTCGTAATTCATATCCAATTTCTTAACTTATTCCATTATTCAATCTCATAATTAAGTAAATTTAAGAGTAACATAAATTTAGACATTTTCAAAATTTACAGTGCAATATGTGATAGAAAATCATGTACCTGAAATAACTTCAATTCTTCATTTGAATAACAATGAAATACACTCTCATAATCAATAATACGTGACCTAAGTTTTCGATTTTCATGATTATAACTTTGTAAAGTTGCATTCGACTCTCCATCTGAACCATTATCTGAACTATATGAACTTGTTTCTGGAGCACTATTGCGACTCAATTTGTTCAACAACCTCATTGAAATTATATATATAAAAAATTAAGTTATACTTCTTTTTTAATATAAATAAAGTTATCTTACAATTATTGGCTTAAGTAACCTCATTAAAACTTCCACCTCACTTTTTCAACCTCGCCATTTGTAATGTTCACTTGAACGCCTAAAACGCTCCAAATTCCATTCCACTTGTATCAACGACAGTAACGCTCGCAAGCAAGTGGAACGGGAAAAACTGCGGTCGTGAGCGTGATCGTTGTGAGCGCTTAGTGGAATGCACCCGAAATATAAAATGTCATCTGTCTAATTCTTTCGCTATTGACGTTTTTAAAAAAATTGCTTGTAATTGTTATTCCTGAAAAGACTTTTTCAGATAATTTCAATACAAAAACAGTTTCAAAATGCCAGATCACTTAGGAGAAGATATGCGAAAAACAAAAGACACAAAGGATGAACCTGAGAAAGAAATAAAATGTAAGTGTTTGTATAACATTTTCTTTCTTTTGTTAATTCACTTTTATTTCAGCTTTGGATGAGGGAGATATAGCGCTTTTGAAAACATATGTAAGTTTACCATTCTGTTCACAAGAATTCCTGAACTTATTTGCTTCACTATTATTTAGGGACAAGGACAATACACAAAAACGATTAAAACATGTGAAGATGATATTCAAACCATAATCAAACGAGTAAATGAATTGACTGGTATCAAAGAGTCTGATACTGGATTAGCCCCTCCTGCTTTGTGGGACTTGGCAGCAGATAAACAGATCTTGCAAAATGAACAACCACTGCAAGTGGCACGCTGTACAAAAATTATTAATGCAGACACTGACGACCCCAAATATATCATCAATGTTAAACAGTTCGCGAAATTTGTCGTCGATTTGGCAGATTCCGTGGCTCCTACAGATATTGAGGAGGGAATGAGAGTTGGGTAAGTGAAATGCCTTCAATCAGCTGTAGTTCCAAAATCATCATAGGAGGGCCAAGTAAATTTAATTGGTTATGTTCAATGTGCATTGTTGAAAATTATGGTAGTTGGGTGTTTAAAATAGATCAGTACATGAATTCACTGCTGAATGCATTGGACATTGCGCTGAACAACTTATTCGACTGAAACAGAATAGTGTTTTTCCATGAAGCTCCTTGAAAATATTCGTTTCAATAGTTGGCATTAGTTTTTGAAACTTTTCGTCAGACGTATACCGGGTGTCAACAAATCTATTAGACAAGTTACAACTTCTAGACTATTAGGTGTATCAAAATGAGACTTGGTATAAGTGAATTGTATGTGAAGAGGAGAGTTTTCACATATTTTTCACTTTCGGTTTCACTGGAAATGGCCCCATTTCATAATTTTTGAATGGAACACCTTGTATATTGTAACTTTTTTGGATGTCGGAGACAATTCTGGATCTGAATGTGTAATTTTGAAAAGTTTTTATACCTACTTAATTTTTTCAAAGTCTTTTGAAATTACATCTAGGTGGCCATGGTCGGACGTAAAGTAATCTAAGGACCTCAGGTGATGTCAGAAAATTACAGTCATGGAGTTTTATTGACTAGTATATTAGATATGGATAAGACAAGTTGGCAAAACTACCTTTGGTGTCTATTATTTTTCAAATGGTGACCATTTTTTGACAAGCACTTTCCAAAAAAAGGATTTTTTGACGAATCTAACGTTACTAATTTATTTGCGATTGGATCTACGAATTTAACAAAATTAACTAATAATTTCAGCGATGCACTTACATTTTTGATGCTCGATATCCCTGCTGATTCGTGACTTATCTGCATTTCTCGATCAATTTCTCTTAAAGAAACCGTCTGTTCTGCCTCTCGATTTCCCTCTTGCCTAAAATGATTCTCAACATATGGAAAATACTGATAGGATGGATGTTGCCAATTGGGATATCCCTGAGCATACAACTTAGCAGCATTCCTTGAATTTCTGAGGCATTCTTCAAACAATAACACCATATCCACTTTTTCACTTTGAAAATACATTATTTTGACGGAAAATTAAACTAAAATTGAACGAAAATTAAGAAACTTTCACCTTCTGCTCATAAAGCTCATGTCACTATCATAACCTAAGTGAGTGTTTTGTTCTCCAAAGAAGACTTGATGGAAATAACTGCAAAATATTGTGCATCATGCCTATCCATGGCACACTTGACAAAAGTTAATGAATTATTATCAAGTATTTTTCCCAGTAATAATTCAATTTATGTTCATACTTGTAATTCAATCGCAAATAAATTAGTATTATTAAATTTGTCACAAAATCCATTTTTGGAAAGTGCCTGTCAAGGAATGGTCGCCATTTGAAAAATAATAGTTGGACATGAAAATCTAATTGTGCCAACTTGTCTTATTAATATCTAACATACTAGTCACTAAAACTCCGCGACTGTAATTTTCTGATATCACCTGAGACCCTCAGATTAGTTTACGTCCGATTATGGCCACCTAAATGCAATTTCAAGTGACTCTGAAAAAATTAAGTAGGCGTAAAAACTTTCGAAAATGTCATATTCTGATCCAGAATTGTCTCCGAAATCCAAAAAAGTTACAATATACAGGGTGTTCCATTCGAACATTATGAACTGAAGCCATTTCCGGTGAAACAGGAAGTTACTAGAAAGTGAAAAATATGTGAAAACTCTTTTCTCACATACCAATTACCTATACCAAATCTCATTTTGATACACCTAATAGTGTAGAGGTTATGACTTGTCTAATAGATTCGTTGACAGCCTGTATATCACTTTAGCAGTTACAATGAATGATTACCTTTCCTTTTTCAAGTGTTGACCGTAATAAGTATCAAATTCATATCCCACTTCCTCCCAAAATCGACCCTACTGTAACTATGATGCAAGTTGAAGAAAAACCTGATGTAACCTATAGTGATGTTGGAGGTTGCAAAGAACAAATTGAGAAGTTGAGAGAAGTTGTAGAGACGCCTTTACTACATGTAAGTATTCTTTAAAGAAAATTTTACTGTCGTCAAAGTAAGTTACAATCAGTTACAGTAAGTTACAATTAAGACAGTAGAGATATTAACAATTGATGCTTGAAAAAAAATTATTTTTGTGTAGATTTTCCTTTCAATATTATTTCAGTATCCTAAAGAAATTTTTTCTTTTGGAAGTTTTACTTTTCTTTATATTGTTGAAATTATTGAATTTTACTTAGCCAAAGCATTATCTTGTGATTCCATATATCTATTTGAAAATCTCTTTATTTTTTGAAATGTGAAATATTTCAAGTAGGTGAAGTTATAATACGAAAAGATAAATTGCAATGAAGGTTTCAGTTGTGTTTTTGTACCATGTTCATTTCCATTTCAAATTTTTTTGGATGGAAATTCATTCATTTTTTGTCTTCAAAAGTGTCATCGACCAAAGCACTATTGGAATAGAAATAAATTCCATGACGTCTTGAAACAATAGGAATCTGCTTTTTTGGAAAATAGCATTAACAGGATTTAAAGGTTTTTAATATTTGTAACGTCATAATTTCTAGCCTGAAAAGTTTGTCAAGCTTGGTATTGAGCCACCAAAAGGTGTGCTTCTATTTGGCCCTCCTGGAACTGGTAAAACTCTGTGCGCTAGGGCCGTAGCAAACCGCACAGATGCGTGTTTCATTAGAGTCATCGGTTCGGAATTAGTGCAGAAATATGTTGGAGAAGGAGCCAGAATGGTTAGAGAACTTTTCGAAATGGCCAGATCTAAGAAGGCTTGCCTCATTTTCTTTGATGAAATAGATGCTATTGGAGGAGCAAGGTTCGATGATGGAGCTGGAGGTGATAATGAGGTTAGTGAAATGTTCTTGTATTTTTTGAAAAAATAACAGCACATGGGTGTGGATAATTTCAACTTGAATTTTCTATGAAGCTATCCTCAGGAAGTGAATATTTCTTTGATATTTACCTTGCCCACTCTAAAATATAAATAATAGTAAAGTAAAATTTCATAATATCCTATTGAGACATTTTGCATGTTGAACAAAATTGAAAAAGTAAATTTGATTCTCAGATGTTTTTTTCGTAAGTTATTTAGAGTTTTCATAATCATACTCCTGGCTCAGCCTTTGAACTGGTTTGAGGGCGCAGGTTAGGTCAATGGCTAAATTGATTTTTCTTGAATAAAACACGAATAATGACAAAAGGTTATTTACTTTAAACTGTTTTCCTGATTTTTCAAATAAGAGAATATAGTATTTCTTCTGGTGAAATGGTTAAGGACTTCTTCTGGTATAGGATATTCACGTTAGGAAGAGAATGACGTCACAAGATGACGCGTTGCCAACATGTGTACTATTTCGAACTTTCAAATCTTTTTGTATTGTCGATTTGTTTTATTGCTATTAACCTTACTTACTATTAACTTATTTAGTTGAAATACAATTAAAGTGGCACTTCAACGACAATGCTTTAGGCATATTGAAGATACATAGGTCTTATCAAAAGAAATGATTAGTTCTGAAAAGAAAAGAAAGACCAACAGTTTTCGTTTTTTTTTCGATTGGGCAACGTCTGAAATTTTACTATCGATTGAGCAATGTACAGAATGAAATTTTACTAGTTTTATTGCTAGAGAACGCATTTCATTGGGAATTTTAACGTTGTTATGTTGGATATACAAAATTACCAAAAATGATGTCATTCCCTTCTTAACGTGAATATCCTATAGTTTGAAACTATGTTGCAGTATTTTTAAAAAAAACAATGAAAAAATAGAATGAATTTGTCACTTTTATTGGGGTGTGTTCCCTAAAATTTAACTTCTCTTAACTTATTCTTCATCGATATGAGTGTGTTCTATATTTCAGATTGTGAGTTTCAAGGGGAGTGCCAAAGTGTGTAGAAACAAGACGTCAGAATTATATCTGAGAGCAATGCCCTGTTCCTCAGTACGAGAATGTGTACGAGTGTGTGATTCCTTATTTATTATTCTTCTTCACACTCCTTCAGTTTTATCAGATGAATTTTCTATTTTTTTTTCAGAATAGTAGTTTTTCTTATTCAATCCGATTGTTTATTGTGCTCTTTTAGTCTATTTTTATAAAGCGTGTTGATGCATCAACTTCTCCAAAATTGGTTATTAGATGTAACACTTGCCTTCCTGAACCAGATCATCAATTTTTCCAGATTTTTTATGTTTATTAACTTTACTGTTTCAATGGACATGATACTTCAAAATACCATTACAAAGTCTATCTTGTTATAATACTCTCTCTGACAATGTGTTCTAGATGATCAGTAATATTTGGTCTAATGTAAAAACCATTTAACCAATACATGTTTTACTTGTCTAACCATTAATGTTGGTGAATATCCTAGTTGCTCTTAATAGATTATTCATTAATTGAAATGAAAGAAAGAAGTCTATCAATAATTTACTATTAGTACTATTCAATAAGCAATCTTTATCAAATCATCAATAATTGAAATCCGGTCAATTCTTTCTTTCATTTTAACCAAAAATGGCAGTCGAAGATCATAATAAGCCTATTATCATTGATAAATGTTGAAAAATAAACTATTCTTGCTTTCAGGTTCAGCGAACTATGTTGGAACTGATCAATCAACTCGACGGTTTCGACCCACGTGGAAACATAAAAGTTTTAATGGCAACCAACCGTCCAGATACTCTCGACCCGGCCCTCATGAGACCTGGTCGTCTGGACCGTAAAGTTGAATTTGGCCTGCCAGATCTGGAAGGTCGCACACACATTTTCAAAATTCACGCCCGTTCTATGTCCGTCGAAAGAGATATTCGTTTTGAACTGTTGGCCAGGTTATGTCCAAACTCAACTGGTGCTGAAATAAGAAGTGTCTGTACCGAAGCTGGAATGTTTGCAATCAGGGCAAGAAGGAAGGTCGCAACTGAAAAAGATTTTTTGGAGGCTGTCAATAAGGTTATTAAGTCTTATGCCAAGTTCTCCGCTACACCCAGATATATGACTTATAATTAGATATTGTGTGAATTTTTACTCTCATGGTGGAGCGAGAGGAAGTAAATGAAGTTTTTGATAATCTGTTTGGTTTTTTTGATCACTGAATGCTATTTTAAACATAGATCCTGTTAAAAACCATGTCCTGATGGCATAATATCAGCATTGCCTTCCTATTTTTTCATTCAATCAATAAGTTTCTGTGCGACCTCAATCAAGGCCTTTGATAGTCTGGATCATAAAATATTTTTTAAATAAATCATCATCAATATTATATAATAATAATCTCTTTATTTACTTATATTGATCTGTATAACCACAGGAGCAGAAGTACAAATGAAAACGTCAAGTTGGATGTGGAGAAGTGAATTGATTTGAATTATATTTTTCAGCACGATTTGCGGACAAAAGAGCTCTCAAAAAGTACGGAAATTAAATCTAGTGTGTCAAAGGATTCTGTGTTTGGTCCGATTCTGTTTCTATTATACGTTAATGATATCACAATGACATATTTGGTCATTTCCACTCCTTTTGTGGATGATACAAAAGTATTGTGGAAGGAAAAAGCTTAACCAAGTAACATGAAATGATGTGGGATTTAAAAATGGTAAACAGTTGGTGTGATGCTAATCACTGAGGTGTATATAGTATACAAATCATTGATAAAATCTATCGAATAGTTACATTTTTCTGAGGATTTTTTGTCAGTTTAATGTAGAATTCTGCCGAGGTTTTTTTCCTCAGGAGGTCTAGGATCTTATAATAATTTTGCTCCCAATAATCGCATCCTTACTGTGTTTTCTTCAATCGGTGATAAAGAATTTAGCGGCTTCATTTTAACGAGTCTGCCATTCTGTAAAATTTTCAGATTGCTGAAAGCTTTTCCTTATGCACAGCACCTTTAACTGTCGTTCCAGCTTGGTCACGATTTTTTATCACAAAGCTTGAATTTTTAGTTCACATTGGAAGATTATGCGTCAAATTTTTTTTTCCCGAAAGAAAAGAGTGTGATCTAAGGCGGTACCGTTTTTTTGTTGCACAAAATTCAATTTTTTATTGAAGTTGCTCATAGATTCCTAGAATTGATAGACATCTTACTTGTCCAACAAATTTTCAGGCTTGTTTTTTTAGTGCGACAACCTGAATGTGGAAGTTATGATGACAGACTATTATGGGTCGCTTCCGAATTCAGTTGAGTCATAATTTAGCGATGGTAATGAATAACTGAAACGATTTTAAAGTGTTTGAGTTGATAATGAAATTATTAAATTTCATCAAGTCTGGAACTCCCTTGTAAACTACCAATATCTTATTTGTGGTTGGTCTCTAATTTTGAACTCTGTTTTTGTAATAGTTTTTTCAAATAATTTTTGTAATATACATTGAAAAGCTGACTTACACTGCCATCTTGTTTCTATTGTGTTGAAGGAAGAACATTTGATGTTTTCTGTAAATAGTGCCGCCTGTTCTCTGCAACTGGAAATATGAAAGATTACTTGCCTCTTAAATGTCTGATGAATAACAACTTCATCCACCGATAAGAAGATATCGTTGCTTTATTGTTACCGTTACTTCACAAAAATTCGAACTTTCATTTCATTAGTCACATAGTTCTCTGGAACTTTAGATACTGAAATATTGATTCTTATTTTCGTCAAACAAGATAATGATTGATCCTTTTCGCTATGATCTCTAATAATCAACAGCTTCATCCACTGATGGGAAGATGGCGACCCAAATCCAGTTATTCTATCATATAATTAAGTTATGAATATTTAAATTAGAAACAATTATAAGTCAATTGGCATTGAAACTCATTGACTCAACCATTTTTTCCAGACGACTCTAAAACCGCTATCATTTACGTTTGAGTTCTGTGGAACATTTTAATCATGCTGCCTTTTATGCAAAGTTGCTGCCTTCTGTAAAAATTTTGATTTATAATGTTCGTCAATAGACCAATAGATGGCGGACCTTGGTCAAAATTGAACATATTCTCCACTTGAATAATTTACATCAAGCAAGTTTGAGTAATTTCTGTGAACAACAATCAGGTTCATAAAAAAGTTAAGTCTTCAGGTTCGTGTTTTGGGTTGAATACAAACTCTTTTTTTGTAGGGTAATATTCCCACAATATGTTTCCAATCAAGTCGACTTCATGATTCGAAACTTTGTATTAGCATAATCTAAATGAATTTTAAATGAAGTTACATTCCAGCAAGACAATAAATAAATCATCTGATTACTAAGGATCTGTATCATGGAAGCTAAATAGATAGGCAGACCTTGTCTTTTAGCTGGCTCCATTGCTTAATTCAACATCTTCAAACATTTTTATGGAATGTTCTTCCTTTCACCCCGATACAGAATTCAATACTGAGGTATATAAATAACGCTTCAGGAATAAAAGACATTCTTTATTAAATAATCAAATAAATATTCTTTGTCAAAATCTTTATACACATAAGTACAAACAGGATTTGGCAGCTTAAAAAACTGGAATAGATTCAAAACTTAGGAACTCGTTAGTAAATAAAAAAAATTTGGCACTTTCAGTCATTATCATCTTTCTTTTTCCTCAATTTTCCCTCTCGCTGAATAGTCTTGGAGACCATATCCACACACTCTGACGTAGAAGGTTCACTCCCGCTTGGTTCATCAACAATGGAAGACAACGTCATTATGTAAGAACAAGCTATCCTCAAAACGGACAACTTGGACAGTTTCTGATTGTGGGAATAGGAGGGAATAGACCTTCTGAGAGTGTCAAAAGCCGCACTTATTGTATGCACCCTCGTCCTCTCTCTCGCATTTGCCTCTATCCTCCTCTCCCTAGTCATGTTCTTGTAATTTCTCTGCTCTCT
The DNA here is from genome assembly GCA_015342045.1 of Leptinotarsa lineolata. Taxonomy (NCBI): domain Eukaryota; kingdom Metazoa; phylum Arthropoda; class Insecta; order Coleoptera; family Chrysomelidae; genus Leptinotarsa; species Leptinotarsa lineolata. Next base: position 40,014 of record WOGR01000006.1, on the reverse strand, counting down.
TCTTTGGCTATCGAGGGACTGCTTACTGCTGCCGCTTGTAGATGGAGCTTGCAACGAAGGGAACACTTCGTTGGTTTCCAGAATCATTCTTTCAGTTTCCACTGTGGAAAGGCTTTGGATCTGGGGGTGGATAGGTACACGCAAGTCTTGAGAACTAGTATCACTTTCTTCTGCTTTGATGTTATCGACATTTTCACGTTTTTTCACTAGAGAAACTGGCTCGGTCTGTTGATAAAACGGGATAGGAGAAGGGGGTCGGAAATAGGGGGTAAATTGAGGTTCTAGTTTGGGCTCTGTTCTGGATTGGTAAACACTGTTTGGTGATGGCACTGAGAAGGAAGCTTCGTTCTTTATTCTAAACTTTTCTCCACCTTCGTTGGGAGTGGGACTCCAAGGTCTGAAGGGATGATTATCGCTAATTTCGGCTTTGACTTTCAGGCACATTCTTTTCTTCAAGGGCCCTGAGAAAGTTCCGGATGATTTTCTAGACTCTGGCAGTTTTCTCTTGTTGTTCAAGGAGATGGCGGAAACTTTGACTTCCACGCTGTCATCGGAGCTATCAGTTGGTGAGTGGATGTCATTTTCCAAATAATCTTCGCTCGAACAGAATCCCATGTCTTCTGCAGTTGGAAGAGCCATTTCAATATCTGAAACAATGAAAAATAGATGAATATGCGTATTGTTTTAAGTTTTCGAAATTTTGAAATATTTTTGATATTGAGAAAATAATATTTTCAGGAAGATTTTCCCACAATATAATTTCCAGAAGTTTGAGAAAAACTTGTACTCCTCCCATCCCTATTTTGGCTCTAAGGTTGTTCCATAAGTACTATTAGTCTAAGCAAAAAGTTCATTTTTAACGATTTTCCATCCACTTTGACCGAAAATTTATGATTGGAGTGTCATTCGATTCAAAAAGCATCAAGAAACTTGATGAAAAATTTGAAGTTCAGCATAAAAATATTTCAGAGGTTATATAAAAAGATCCTTGAAGAGGAAAACATTTCTTACAAAAAGGTTACGACCCAGAACTTTACCAGTAATAATTATTAGTTTAATTTAGCTGTTAAAATAGGGTAGCAAGCGTGCCGATGCAAATTCTGTAGTCATCGTAATTCAAAGAATTTGAGAAGTATGCGAATTTTGGACTATGATCTTATATGTAAATAGAATATAATTTGCTTATTCTATATTTTAATAGGTCATTGGCGTTTCTTCTGCATTAAGGTTATCACTTCTAAAAGTTTCCATTCATATTCATTTGTTTTTAACAGAATTATTGCCAACAATTTAAAAAAGGATGCACATTTATCGATGGTCGAAATTGTTCTTTATTTCTCTTCAGTTCTTCATTTACCATTTAGTTACTCAAAAGTGTCCAAGTGAATAATTTCGCACTGTTTGATTTTCCATATTCTGTTGATTTTGATTCTTAATTTTAAATTCCTATAAATCAATTCTATGGTATTTTATTGTAAGGACCGTTTCAATTAAATTATCAATTCTATCATGTACTGTAATAAATTGATGGGCGTGAATTAATTTATAAGTTACTTTCTTATTTTCGTTAATATGTTTTAGAGTTCAAAAATGAGCACAAGAAAATATTCTGGTATAAAATACAATGAATTTTCAAAAACAAAACAAACATTTTCCAAACTGTTTTGTGATTGTGAGTTAGAAAAACAATATAAAGTTTTATTTGGTATTATTTTAATTTATTCTTGACTCTTGCTCCACTTTATTAATAGGAATCAGCAGAACATGATTTGGACCTCTATGAATAAAATCAATTTGTATAGTTGAGTAGATGACGCAAAACAAATTCAATAAAATTTATCTTGGTACACACTGCTAGATAATCATTATTTTACTGTGATTGTATTATTTATTTTATAACTATATCTGTCATCTAAACGAATTGTGATGTTACATAGAAGTATTCGAATTATAACGCCATTTGCCTATTGAATAATGATAAAAAAGTTACATATGGAAGAAATACAGCTGAATCCTTTGATTTTTGTATTTACATGGTGCTATTTTTATTTATTCTCTCCACTTTCCTCTGTATACAATGAAAGTTTCAGCGATATTCACTTTTTCTATTTAATTACCATTCTGAATTGGTTCTACTGCATGATCATCTTCACTATGAACGATGCCTATTTTGTTACCTACTGCTTTTGGATATCATTTTTTGCTTGTCTCACGTTTTTTACTCTTTTATAGTTTTAGTTCAAAGTTATGTAGTTGGAAAATTGGAATTATTTATGCACTGCAGATGGAAATTAACAATTGTCCATTATAACAGGTTAAAGTGGTTAGGAGCAGTAGCCATATCGTGTCGTTTTTATTACTTTGTGCCAGTTTGTGGATTTATCTCGGATTCTTTCGCCAATCCTAGTGTAGTCCTTTCATCAATACCAACAAATTTAGTTTTGATCATTCTTTCTTTGGCACTAAAAAAACATCAACTTCTTCTGTTGCGCATTCTTCACGTATTTTATAACATTTTTTTTTCCTTTACCTTCGTCAGATAAGAAATATGTAGGTATATCTTCTTTGTTTTTTCAACCCTTTATTATAAAATAACTAGCTACTTTTCTACAGCACACGTCAAATAATTGAATTTTATAAACCCATTTTTTAATGTCTTGGAGTTTACATTGTAGCAATTTACGTACGGATAGCAAATTTTTTCAAAATAATAAAATATGGTAGAATGTTTATGCTCACTTTCAAAATTTGTAATTTGTCTGTCTCTTTCATCATTTGCAGACAAATTAAATTTTTGTTCAGCTTCCACGGCTGTCACTGACAAACAAATTAAACCTTTGATACTGATTCGACACGTTTTCTGTTTATTTAGAGAACTTAATATAACATATGTGAATGCGTTATCTTATAAAGAGTTAGATAAAAAGATTATTTATATTTTGATTTTATCTGAATCCATTGAAATTCTTTATATAATTGCAACGTCAAAATTTAGAACATCGATTAGCGATATTTCATGAAAACTTATTATGTATTTTAGTTCATGTGTACTTACTTTGTATACGCAAACTTGGAAAAGACCGAATGAAAGTGTTTCTTCACTAAAACAAATGTGGTTTGATAATAAATACCTAGATTACACACACTTTTCTTTCAGTAAACTTACTGCCAAACTGTTGTTGCTTAACAAATCAATGTGGCTCAATATCGTTTTTGAATGAACGTTTGTAGTAATGAATGTATCTCGGGGAATTTTCCTGAAAACTGTTTAATGCGTGTTAGCAAATTTTGAATCAATAAATACTCCCACACCACAAAATCCGAACTATTTTCTATTAATAGTCGCACTTGTGTAAAAATGTGTTATAATGTCAACATCCCGAAATTTTTCATTGAGGATTTCTAATAATAGTGTCCATTCCGAAAATAAAGCTATTTTCGAGAAAAAATAATAAACAATTATCTGAAATAACGTTCAGTGTATGTACGTTGGCGAAATTCAATGCGATAAAATTTTGAGAAACTCACCTTTCACGTGAAATTTTCGAAAATCTCCATTCGTCATAATCCCATAAAAACAAAAAAGGCTAATATCACAGCACTAGAAGTTTTTCAAAAAACTATTATGGCACATCAGTTTACCAAAGCGCGATACAAAAACAAAAAGTCACTCGTACTGGAGGGTAAATTGGACAGTCGAGTGTATGCGACCGACTGACTTACGTAAGGGGACGTGCTGCACTGAAGTTGTCATGAATGTTTTCAGTTGTATGGCCCCTACCAGGGGGGAGTGTGGGCGCAGCTTGGCGCCAGTTGTCTGGCCAGGCTGACTTGTTAAGTGTGAGAAGTAACAGGGCAGAGGGCCGCTGCTTTGGAATGTGCAGAGACGGATTCAGAAATTCGAAAGCTCAGAGTGTAGTAGTTCCGGCTAATTATTAATTTATAAGAACATATATTTTAATGGCCGGAGTTTTAGGTTACCTCTAATTCGATATTCAATAGAATTTTTTGTATATCATTTTCTGACAACTCTTTGAAATAGTCGTCAGATTCTTATTAGGCATAGATTACTTGCGGACATTTTGTCAGATAAACCAAATATCGTTGTATTAATGCCTTCATGGTACATCAGAAGAGAATGTTCAAATGAATCCTTTTCATCTATTGGTGTTCAAATAAATTGATAATTGAGCGTATTACACCTTTTCAACAACTTTTTTATTCTTTGTCCATTAAGTTTCATTTCATACATAATAAGGTAAATATTCACCTTGAAATAATACTATACGTATAATTGGGCTTCAATAAATTTTTCCTAGTCAATAATACCTAATAATGTATCTCGGAATGTCCACAGAAGTTTACATAATTTGAAGAAAAGTCATCGGTGATTTTCATTTTTACCAATGTTGCCACTTATGAATTAGTTGATACTTTGATGTTCAATTGTTCAATATTCAAGACAAATACCGCCACATTATTTTTCTTTGAAGGCGTTCCTCCTCTGTACTTGAAATAAAGGTCCTAAGTTGTTAGTTGGGGAACCCTACTAGAAATTCCTAATCTGACGAAAAAATCGATATTTTCGAAAAGTTCGTTACTTGATAACAAAATAAAAGTGATTAGAAACTCAAATAGCTTTATGTGTAAGCAGCTTCTTGGAGTAGTGGTTTGGATTCTTGGATACTGGACCAAGTCATATCTCCCATATTATTTTCCACTCAATTTTTTAATAAATCAAAACATTAAAAATAAAAAATATGCAATATTAGGTTGATTCCTAATATGAAATTTAATGGTATATTACTGTGATTCCTATAATTCACAAATAAATCGGTTTTTAAAAAATATTCCCTTTGCAAGACACAAAAATAATTCTAGCCTATTCTTGGGAGATGGTCCTTATTCTCTTGAATATTTTACAAATTTCATTCTCAGTAATAGTCACATTTCCCGCTTGTTGAATATCAGGAAATTCTAACGAAAAAAACTAGAAATGTTATGGATTATCTAGGAGCCATATTCGTGGAATTTTTGATAAAATGGTCAAAAAACCAGGTGGGAACAATATTGAAATGTCACACACAAATCTCACGAAAGTGTTAAGTAGGAAAGAAATGCTATACTGATGGCCAAAGGTATACTCTGGATCGACTTTCAGTAATGCATTGATGAATGTAGCCGTTACTATGGCCGTGTTTTTTGAATTCGTGGTATAAAAACATAGAAAATTTTGATTCTCATTTTTCATGATTCAGATATATAGGTAATTCAAAAGAAACCGAAAATGTTTTTTGTGGTATAAATACGAAATAAACATAAACTTCATTTGCGTGATGGAATTTCCCAATACTTGATGAAAATCAATAACGTATTCGAATAATACTTTATTGTACGATCAATATTTGTCTAATATCTCAAAATTATTTTCAAATCAATGAAAAATTTTATTTATAAAGCGAAAGGCTACTTGTGAAAAACCCGTTGAGTCCTTCGCTAGCTGTAGTTTTTATGGATAACCTTGAGAATGATAATCAATACATTTTTAAAACTTGAATATTATCTTATAAAATTGATAATAAGCATGATTTTGCAATTTTCCACAAACCATTTTATACAGTCATTGTCTTACATAATTCCTCGACATATCCCTATCAGCAGCAGCACTCAATAGTATGCTTCACAGACTATTGAATATTCCACTGTCAGGTAGTGAATTTCAGAGAGAAGTGATTTCTGTCAAACTTAACTATTCACCAGGTCTATGCCACTTGAAGAATCGATAATAAGCGTCGTAGGGCATAGCCATACTTTGGTGAACTCACCACTAACATTGTTCGTTAAAAAAATACTATGACGTGGCTTACAGACCAAATAATGATTTAGGCTTCATTACATTTTTTGTATTTTGTTGGAAATATCACGAAAAAACTCAACTAATGAAAATCATGTTTCCAATTTACCAAAAATTTCTCTTGGCTTTCCCCCAAAAATATATCCGTATTTTTGTTGGTTTCCTTAAATAAACATGTTGTGAACTTAGTCTTCTTGGCTGAATTGACTGACACCAGAACAAAAGCACTGAAACAGATTTAGTAATTTCCTGATGATGCTAATTCAAGTAGCGAAACGTGCGTCGATAGACAGTGAAATAGTTCGAGTGTGTAAAAAGTATTTTAATTTCACTAGATCAATTTTACATCAGCGATTCAAATTCTATTTATCAAGTAATGGAATCAGGTACATTTTAAATGACAAAAGAAGGTGGCATGTTCCTTAGTTTTTCAATAGCCACTTAGATTTGGTACCGTGGCATTAACGGTACCAAATCTATGTGGTTTTCAATAACACTTAGAAACATCCTCATTGAAAAATATGATCAGTCTATTTCAGGATTTTTATTGAAAGAGCATTGCTTTGGGATATATTGTTTTTCCATTTACGACCATTTTTTTTATGTCCACATTCCGCACTTTATGTGCATCATGTTCGTCAGAATCACATGCTCCGTTAGTCCTCCCCAAGTGTACTTTCACTTTCAAGTAATTGCCACGTTTGTGAGATGACTGGCATACTTCCTTATAAAATAAATTATCTCATGACGTAAATCCCATTGGAGTTATAACTGATTATTTTAGAAAATAAAAATCAAAACTGAAGTACCTCTTTTAATTTTTGCCACTTCAGAGATTTCAATAAACAGGTGCACAGGTACACACCATTCGAGTTCAAGTGAACTCGAATTTGATTTATTTTATAAATAGGTGCATTTGAAGGATTGAGAAGAAAAAGAAACCAGATTTTCAAAGTTTATAGAAGAAAAATTAGCCTAAAGAACTGTTTAGATAGTTTTGTTTGTTCAGCAGAACCAATTTTTTGGAAATGTAGTTAGTTGATCATTTCGGTGTTACAGTAGAATGCTATAATGTAATGTCTTATTTTTAAAGTGGTTTCATAATTTTTGAATTTTGCAACATGAATATCCACCTAATAAGCCTCAACTTCAACATAAATCTTCATTTTTTATTATACGTATTATCCGTAATCCACAACGTATTCAAGTAACAAGTATTCTAATATCTATGGAGGATGGTAACACTTTATTGTGAGACTTTTATGGGCAGTTCACAAAACCCCCAACATGTGTTTCGCATAGAAATAACTTGGGGAAGCTTGTATAGCGAAACACATTTTACGGATTTGTAGACTGTCCAGTGAAAATTAATATCATATTCATATTAATAGAGACAATACAGTATTGTGACGCGTGGAGATGCTATAGTATAGCGAAACATGTTTTGCGACTTTGTAAACTATAAAGGTGAAATCTCACATTAAAGTGTTTTTTGAATATGTTTAACGCACTGTTAGTAGGAAATAACAAACTGTTAAGAAAAATATCAGCAAACGCAACCACTGATTCTGAAAGGGCATGTTATTATGTTAACGCTTGCTCTATGTTTTGCTTGTACGTATCCGTTTTATTCATAGGCAGTTGTGAGAAATGACTATGCCAATGTCATTTCTATACCATTCGAGGATCGTTGAATCTCTATAAATATTATTGTTTTTGGCACATTTCGTCATTGAAAATATCTATAATTGTAAAAATGGAACCCCAATGAACATTTTTATTATTATTATTTATTGTACACCGACATCCTCAAACTGATCTTTGGGGTACACTCATACTTGTCCAAATTACTCTTACGACTCGTCGAAAGACTCCAACCTGAATCCAGCACTGTACGAAATTCATACGAGGACGATCGTCGGTGATGCAGGTGGACCGCTTTTTCATCAAAATTTCGGTGGAAGGCTACAGGTACCTGGTAGGGGGTATTTGGCTTTTTAACGCCACTTGTAATATCACGCTTCGACAGGTACCCATTGGCAGGACGACTAATTGTTGTTATCAACATGGGGAAGCAGCAATAAAACCTAAAAGGCGTGTTATTATTTTAAACTGTAATAATGGAACAGTGGCGGCACCGCTAATCACAGCAGAGCGACTAGAAAAATTGAGTGGGAGGACAACCTGTCCTAGTTGCCTGAATGAGGTTTTGTCGATTCCGATATCACTGCGAATTTATATTTCGATCTAAAATGTCTCAATTTGTTGTTTCCTAATAATTTCGGTTCTAAGAGATTCCAAACTGTGGGAAAAAATTATTTTCGAAGGGAAAAATGAACTAATGCTGAATAACAATGAAAAATTAAAAAAAAAACTCAATAAACGCGTGGAAAGAATTTCGGTTTCATATTATTACGATGAAGAGATATTGACACGTGATCACAATAAATTACCATATTGATACTTGAAATTGCGGATAACTAAAAAAACAATCGTTGAAAAATTGTCAGATTATCAATAGCTATTCTCCATTTTCAACGAAAACTTTGTTATTTACCCATACCATAAGAGTAAACGCCGTGTCAAAGAAGTCAATAAAAGCATCAACAATATCATGAGATATTTCATTTTCAATAAATTCGGATAATATTGTACTGACTTATAGTTTCTAAATGACTTGCAATTTTCTCCGTCCATTCAAATTGGTTGATAATGTTGATTCGAATACGTAGAATAAATTAATACAAAACTTTTATGTGTTCCTTCCTATTATGTGGGACTTCCTGTTCTGTACTAATATACAAATTTTTGAAGAAAGTGACAATGTCATGCAAATAAATGTATAATGTCAAACGTAACTGCAGGTACAAATAATCCAAATTTCATGAAATTCATTTGTTATTTCAAAATTTCGTATATTGTTTTCATCTTTAGTATTATCTTTCCATTTGATACTAATTATGATAGTGTATTTTACACAGGTTCACGAATGAACTTTATTTTTTAATGTAGGTATGTTTTGTTTCTTCAATATCTTTTAATATTTCTTTCTTCTTTCTTAGTTTTCAATTTGTTAGTATTTTTTTATTATAAAAGTCTCAATCTCCAACAGACAACAAGAAATATCTTCAAGCTGACGCGATGATATTATCTATGAGATCGACAAAAGACTCAATAACCGTTCATTCATTGAGATATAAGTCTGAGGCAGCTCAAAATTGTACCTTTCAACTTGATTAATGAATCATAATAATTGAAATATATTAACAAAATTAATAAAAAAACAGTCAGATACACAAATATTTCGATTTATTTCTTTCCCAGCGTTACGGGGATACTGAAAACCACAAAAACGTTTTATTTGGCACTGTTCTCCTATACAAGATAGATATTTGTCCGATGTTTCGTCTTCGAAAATGCATTACCAATTTTACTCTTTCATATGGATTGGAAAAAAGAATCTCACCTGTTATAAGTTAGCCTATAGTTGGCAACAACTTCACTCATGTATCACAGCACATAATCGGTATTTTCAAGCAACTAAGCTAGATTAGTCACTGAATGATTTTCAATACCTATTGAATGATTCACTCTGACATCATCAAATTTCAATGATTTGAATAGCAGCCCTCAAAACTCTCCAAATCATGATAATTGGTTCTTTTTTTAAGCTGAAATCTCAGAAAACTTAGGAAAAACCCTCCTCCTTTGATTAGTTTTGGGTATTTTACGAAATTCTAGATAGATTCCTCGAATATCTTACAACTATTAAGGTTTCAAACTCAATTTATATATGCACGGGAAGTATGCTTATTTCCTAAATGTTTATGATGTAAAAGTAAATTATCAACACCAGTAAAAATAAGCAAACAGATTTATGGAAATGATCACTTTTATTAATGATGGTAGATAGCCAGCAAGAATTTGCAAATTAATAGCGAATATTAATAATATCAAGGTTTTATTCTCGACGTGTTTAAATTTGCGTTCATTCACAAATTGAGAAATGTTTTTTCGGGGAATTCCATTTCATATCCGCATTTTTGCATAAATGGCTACAATATATTATCTTTTCACTATTTTTTACTGCTCCTCAGCATATTAATTATATCCAAGCAATACTCCTACTATGAACTTTATTTCCATCCGAAAACCAACATTAAATAGCAATTTAATTTATAGCCACCAATTAATAATTTTAATGAGTTATCCAATCTCTTCGATTGTGTCTTTTACCGCATGAGATTACAATTTACCAGGTAAGTAAATGATCTCCTGCAGTTAAAAGTAAAGTTAAAACGATATTACCTCTAGTAGTGAAACTTTTCAATTCATATTCTTAATAAGTTTAATATAAGTTTATATATTCTTAATAAGTTTAATATAATATAATATAAAGGGTAAGTTGAAGCTGTTCTTTTAGATACTACTTTAATATAATATCCCGTTTATAATAAGACTAACTAGATCTTATTATTGTAACAAAAAGATGGCTCTCTAGTTTATTTGACATAAACCAGATATATTTTTTCCATCGAAGCTTAAATTAATGTGTTTATAATATTTGTGATTGAATGTTGAGAGTTTGGACTTATCAAGTGACAATGCTATCAACAAATAGAAGTTTGGTCACAAGTTCCAAGATTTACTAAACTGTGTCAATAGATATTTACACAGATGAAATAAAAATCGCTAATATCAGTTGAACTCAATAGTACAAAACAGTAATTCGAAATATGTATATTTTATAATCACATGATATTCTTTATTTAGGTACTACGGTTGGTTGAAGAGTAGTAGAGTATATGTACAGCCGTGCCGTGGATGTTTTTGCCTATCATTGAATTGAAAATTGGGAAATTATTTTACTCCATTTTGCGAAATACTAATGAAAAGTTTCATTTTCGAATTGAATGCGTCATATTTTGATTTCACTTGCATCACAGCCGATTCGAAGCTCAAATTGGCTATTATTAGCTGATCCCATTATAATAGATTCGAATTTAGAATACGATTCATGGACGAGACAGATTCTTAGCCAGTGAATTAAAAATGTCAGATGCATCTGGCATTAATTCCCGTACACATGAACGTCACATGGCTCCTTACCGAATTAAAATTTCCCCCCGCTGATTCTTGTCATCAGCAGGCAGCAGGAACAACGGGAAAATGTGTGCGGAAATGCTGCGAATGAAATTGGGGAAACACATGTGTTTGAATGATCCAGCACCCTAAAATCGATTACGGTTTTGATAGAGGGATTGGCATTGTTTTAATTGAGTTAACGTTTGCAATAGTACTTTATTGGTTTACATTTTCAATACTAATGTTTTCGTAATTTCAATTTCGGCTATAAACTTGGCAAAATATAATTATTCTCTACTATTTCTGGCGAAAAGTTAATCCACTGTTAGAAAAATGTGTTTTTTTGTTATTCAGTTGTCGCTCCGTTACGAAAGACGAGGTCTTGCATTTCAACTTGCGATTCCTAGCACGGATCGAATGGTGCGCAGTGAAAATCGAAAGTAGACATCGAACCATTGGTAGATAAACTTTTTCCATACACCAGAACCGAAGAGAATCTGTGTTTTATTTTTGAATGATATTGGAAAATTAATATATTTTTTCATTTTTACCTGTCAAGTATGAGACTATTCACAGCTCGATAATGAATTTCAAACATACAAACAGAATATTCAGATGTTAGTGTCCACTGAATATTGCTTTGTAAATTAAAGTCTCTGGTTCATATGGAAATATACATAAAAAAACCCTTTTTCATACTGAAAATATACAGTAAAACTTATGTAAAATTACAGCTGGAAGTCACATACTTCATTATGAGAAACAATGTTTTTCAATTCACCATATGTTATATGTCAATATGATATGTAACATTAATATGTGATTTTTCATGGTTTCAAATAATTTTGTAAATTTACAGTGGTTTACGTTGGTCATAAATTGCCAACGTTTGGTTTTGTAATTCTACAAGGATTTTTTTCGTGATCTACAATATTTTTTTAGATTTTGAGAACGAAAAGGGGTTACTTTTCAAGACGTTAACCATCTGGTAGCTAAAATTTGTGAATACGTTGATTTACTTACTAATTGGATTCTTCAATGGTTTATATTAGACAGTAACTTTTAGGGTTGAACTTTTCAGTTTGCCCTTTATATATTATCTACACTTCAGCAGATTTAGTGCAAAATTAAACTCTGAAAATATAATGTAGAATGAGCGCTTTCTGTTTGCTGCTTATTCCAAATAACCAACTAGTGAACAGAAAGTACAGACCTGATTATTTTATCAAATGATAAAAATCAGTCGCTTGAGATACATTCTCACTATAAAATTCAGTCTATACTACTTTAAATGACAATCCCTCCGAAAAATGAGTGCCAACGGCTATGGCCGGGATCTAGTTGGCGCATTGTTTTATTTTCCAACTCAAGCATCAAACGAGTCGATGTCTTGGCACTGATCGAGGTAGACGGGTCCAAATGAGCAACTAAATCTGAAACAGCCATGTACCTAATGGAAAAATTAGAGGTGTGAAAAGTTGGCGCCTTCTCAGACGGGAAACAAAAGCTGGTCTTCATTGAAGCTGCATATACTCCGCTTTTATTGCCTTGTTCTTTACATAACACATCATTGGGTGGGAATGCAATAGCCAAGAGAAATAGGTGTTCCGATACGGCATTCATTTTATCAGATATCTAGTTTGATGGAACGGCATAAACTTTACATTTATGTTAACGTTGCAGTCATGTTCAGATAGAAGGAGGAACAGTCAAACTTGTTTTGTGAAACTATATAAAAATATGAATCAACTATGTTTTGAATAGTAGGTCATAATAAGCCTTTACGAGTTAAAATTTGTTATTGAGGGTTTATGAATGATTTAAATCTTCGTATAAGGTAGATAACCTTCAAACAATTTGAAATCAAAATCCAAGTTAATTATAGTAAAGTATAGTAAGTATAATTAAGTACCTATGGTAAAGAGTAAACTGAGTTTAATGTAATAACTGCGTTATATAAACTTCTGAAGAAAAAATAAATGTTCAACTAGACAGTAACTCGTAGAAACAAATTTTTGCCTATCAAATCGATTGATTATGTTGAAAAACTTATCTTTGCGTAAAGACTCGCCCGAGGAAACCATTGTATGGCAAAACACGTGTTGCGTTTTTGTAAAACCGCTTAGTGAAAATCTCACAATAAAGTGTTTTGAATATGAAATTATTGCGTAAATGAGTAAATAATGGACTGTTTGGTGAGGAACCATTGTCGCTTTCATAGATCCCATTTCACATTTACTATCATGTACCAGTCTTGACAATGTCAGGTACTCCTCACTTATTTCATGATTGTTCTCTAAGCACTACTAGTGTTCTGCATGCTCTTCAACTTATTTTACAAAAAGGGTGTTCCCGTCTTTTTCAAGACTGTTAGAGTTGAAAAATTACCTAAAAAGCCAAGAAAAATAAATTAAACTTCCTAGAGTCCATTTGCGTAACTAATTTATATCGAAAATCATGAAAAAAGCTGTTAACCATCATGTTTTTGAATATTTGGAAGCTTCTACATTTCGAGCATTTTCAATATGGTTTCCGAAAGATTTATGGTGAATCTCAGCCTTCTCAGTTATCCGCATCGTTACCAATACTTTTTCATACAATAATACCCCACAAATGAAATATTTTGCTTTGCTAAAGAAAGTGCACTTGTCTCTTCTCTTCATTTAAATTTCCAAACATCAACTGTCAAGGTACATCTTCGGCGACAACAAGAAGTTTTCTTAACAGAGGTATGGAAAAAAGTCGTCTTACTAGGGGATCAGTTCGATTTAAGAAGGTGAACACATTACGGCAACTTCCTTTTTCTTGTAAGCTATTTCGACTTTTTCCGTGACCCGACATAAAACCGTTTCTGTACGCATATTGGTCTCGACACAGTGCCAATGTTCTGAGTACCTACACTGATTGATCTCAAAGCCTTCGTCTATAATCCTGTTCAATTTTCCCAGGTTTCGGTATGAATTTGGCCTTACTCAGTCTCCGTGTTTTGGGTATGTATCCTAGAGCCGGGATTACAAACAGTTTTTAAAGTACAAGTTTGATTTAAAGAAGTGGAATAAATCTTCCGAAATGGTTTCCTCAAATGAATTTAATATCTGCAGCGATTTAAAGGATTTTTCTTGTAGTTTGTCTCTATGAAGAGATTTGCAGTGCTTTCGGAGTCACAAAGCCGGAACTCGAAGAAAAAAATAAAGCAACTTGATAGGTTTACTGTAAATGTATACTATTCTCGAAACTCTGTCAGGAACGTATATCTTACAAAACAAACTTCTCCCCACGCCGAGACGATCCGAATCCACCCCTAGTCCAGCATCCAGCCGTGGACCAGCATCGCCATCGACACCGCCGTAACGTGAGAGTCCGTGGCGGCAGAGATCTTGGCGCTGAGAGAACAAGATGCGGCGATAGAGAGAGCGCTGCGTGCCGAGCTGCCAGGCTGGATCAGTGACCGTGGCCAGCTGGCGCCATAGACTCGCCATAAATAATACCGCACAAGTAGTGCTACGCCAGAAGAATGCCACCGGCCAGATGGTCGCCTCTCGATACGCGGAGAGCGTCGTTTGCACCGGAACAGTTTGTTTTTGTTCAAGGCGGTGACTAATCAAATGAAAGAACTTACCTACATGTAGGATAATGGTCTGACACCTATCAGAAAACAACTTATCCCCTGGCTAATACCACGAAGGGCGTTGGATTATATCCGACAGGTGTCAGTGCAGGAATATTCAATTCACTGAAGCTATTCCTGCATATGCTGCATATGTGGCACTCAGGTGCTAGTTATGCAACATTCTTCACAGTCTCTGTCACTGTTTAATAAAATGAAACCAATAGAATCTAATATTCCAATATGATCGTGATTGAATAATAAAATTTCGCATGAATGCTTTTACAGAAATTCCCAGGTTAAATTTGATACTATGATTATGACAGTGACTAGTGCATCCAAGAATGATTACTCCTATATTCTGTCCAAAGAAGCAACAGAGTGCTCCAAAATATTATTATGCATAACGCACGTGATCTCCCAAGCAAGAATGTTTTAAATAATAACCATTCCTTAAAAAGAACACAGTAAATGACTGTTTCCGGATTACTTTTCAGAAAGTGGTAAGCTTTTTCGCATATTCTACAATTCTCTAATTTTTCCAGGATAATCCTGGGGTAGATGACATCAGAAACTGTGGAAAGATCAACGAATATGCACAGTGCTGGAATTTTTTGTCAAGAGTTTCATATACGAAAGTTGAGAAATTTTTATTGCACTTTCAGGTAATATACATTCCCTCAATTCCTTTTACTGATCAGATATCGATTTGAATTTCCTAGTAAAACTATATTCAAGATTATTGATATAGGCCTACAGTTACGTATTATTTCTTATCACCGGCTTTGAAAAGTGGTTTTATTATCCCAATTTTGAATATTTCAAGTAGCCTCAATCTAAACATTTATTGATAAGGTGACTTAATGGCGTTTTGGTCACATTTTTATTCACTAACTGTAAGTAACTTCTTACCTTACCTATCTTAAAATCAATATTTTTGAACATACTTTTGTTCGAGTCAATTTCATCAAACTTTGTTTTTATTAGTTACAAACACTGTAACAAAAAATGTAGGCATACCTACATGCCAGCCGTACGAAGCCGTCGCTGCGCTACGCTGGTTTGAAATAAATTGCAATTGAGACTATTTTGTTCTGGTGCAAACAGTGCGCACCCCAAAAACACTTCTCACTGTTGTCCCCTCTCTCCGCCGAAAGTCCGGGTATAATGCTGATTTACAACATCGCATCTGTGTTTTCCCTTCTACATCAGCATACCATCATATCTACATATTACAGATTTGTTTTTAATTTGTTATTGTATGCGCCGACCACCATATGGACGCAGTTAGTCATACGTCTCCCATTTAAAAACTCCTCGTTTCCAATGCTAATTTATCAATATCCTATCGCACATTCGTTAGCGATTATTAATTAACGAGGTCTTTGCTAGTCGTCTATAATCACTTGCTTTTGTCTGTCTTTAGGTGCAATTCAACATTCAGATATTTGTGTGTTTTGGGGAATCAAAAATCTGCCAAACTTTCAAATCGCCTTGACATACTTTATCAACTGGCCGGACCATGGTCAATTATCTAACGTTTATTTTCACAATTGATGGAAAGTTTATTGATATTCAAAAAATAGGAATCTTCGTAATTCACTTTCCAGATATCTCCCTCCGTATGTCGAAGTAAACTGCTAGCTATTTTGCTTTGGTGAATATATTTGTCCCTTCAACAACTGCGTCTTCAATGAGTTATGTATTCTTCTTCAAAACAATAGCAACAATATATGGTTGAAAGCCATATAACATACGGTATACTAGGATGGAGAGTAGTATTGAAAACTCAACTTCGACTCCTTGAAATGATATCTACAGAAAAGATTCCCGAAGATTAATTGAAGAATGAAATGACTCCTTCAAGAATTATAAAAATTTGACATTCGGTAATTGTATTACAAAAATATTAAGATCAAACAAACATTAAAATGTTCATATAATACCAGACAGCTACATATGTACAAATTCAATAATGAACCAGAAAAACTATAAATACCTATTTAGAACTCAAATTATTCAATTCACTCTTAGATGATATGAGGAACGAAAATAACATATAATTTGAGAAAAAACTCATCTTACATACATGATAGACATATAGTAGTGAATCTTTTGGAAAAATTGAGCGATCCGAAAAGGTGCTAGATTGAAAATTTTCCTTAAAAATATAACGTATAACTTAATGACAATACTTGAGTAGAAGAGTGTTCAATTGTTTGACTTCTATGAAAATTTTGTTGAAAGCTTTTTTTTTGGTAATAATGTTATGTGTACCTCTTTCCCCAATAACTTTTTATTGCACCACTAATAATTGAAAACAAAAAAAATTAATTAAAAATTATGGAATCCGTCCTTTTAAAGTGTAATCACTTTTATTATTTCTACCAACAATTTTTGTTTATGTAATCGGAAATATTTTTCAATAGATGTTCGTTTGAACTTATCAACTAGTTGTGTTGCGTTTTTCATCTCATTCGGTATCAATTTCTTTTCATGAATTTTTCATACAAATAAATTGTTGTATTAGATTCTGTATGTATGTACTGCTTATGAAAAAGATATATGATTTTCGGTGTAATGTAAAATATTGTAACCGCATAGTTGTGAAGTAAAAATGGATTTACCTATATGTATAGTTAATCTTCCAACTTTAGGTTGAAAAACATGAGGAATGATATGCATTTTTGTACTTTACCCCCAAAGGACATCTCGCCTTTTCCCTTATATACATATACTGTATTCGTTCTGAATATGATGTATTTAACACTATTGTATATTTGGAAATAATCACCTATTTTTTTATAATACTAAAATAATACAATAGTACTAAAAAATGAGATGCTTTAAGTACTTCATATTTCCTTTGCCGATTCTCATTTGTTCATTCACTTATCCAAATCTGTCCGTCATCTGGTCCGAATTCCTGAACATTCTTATCTATAAAACCGTAATGGCTTCTGCGAAAAGAGGAAGTGACCAGCTACTTAGCCTTAAAAATATGACAATGGTCACTAAAATTATCGCCAGCCATATTATTATGGTAAACTGGTCGGTCGCCCTGAAATTCCATCTGTATCTGACTTGTCTACAAAAACATTATCCGAAAATTCGGAAGCACAATGTCGTTTATGTGTAATCGTCTGTTCTCTTATCTCTTAATAGTTTGGAAACATTTTTGGAAGTTGTTGAAGAATTTATGTCTTATTCGAATCTTATTGATTATTATTCACAATTGGAACTAGGTCTGAACAACCTATATAATCGAAAGAAATCCATATTCAATAACATTTTGTTATTATTCGATCAGTCAGGAACTCAGAGTTGGAGATTGTGAAATCCATTGAATATCAAACACACGCTATTACATATTTGAGCAATACAATTTAAAAAAACACCGTTTTTCAATGGTATAAGTACAGATGTAAATCAATTTTCATTTTGGTAATAATCCAGTAAGTACTTTTATCCTAAATCTAATTTACTCTAAATTACCGCGTATTTTTCGGGTTCACACAGTTCTTTTGTCTTTTTTATGGATATAGTATACAGGAACAAAGGATTGTTTGAAATCGCGTTTAATTAAGCTAAACGGCTATTTTTGTTCTCATTTAAGCAACTTTGGCCCAGGTTGAAATCAAGCATTTTTATGTTTGAGTGTAAAATTTCAATTATTAAAATTGAGTATTGAATTTACTTGTCTCAAATATTTAATTTTTCCTTATAATTTTTTTTTCGGAAATCATATTGATGATAATCTAAAAACCACATGTTTTATAGAACAAAACATTTATGTTATGAATACGATAAGAAAACTGGAGAAAAATTACAAGTAAATCCCTTGAAATTTTAATAAGCTTCAGACGAATGAGAGAAAAGTAAATAAAATCCTAAAAAGGACTGTTGATATTTTGGTACTTTTGGTAGTTTGTAAAAAACTGAAAGAACGAATCATAGTCAAATAATTGAGTTGAAGTAATCTGTTCTGATTACTTGTATTATACAACTTTCTCCGCATTAGATTTTTTCAAGTTTGTAAAAGGCGAAAGTAAAACAAAAAGAAAGAAAATATTCAAGAACGTATTCAAGCTTTGTGCTTTAACTAGGACTATTTGTTCAAAATACAAATGAGAATGTAAGGACTGTCATTACTCCATTGTTCAGTATCGACAATAATAACGACACAGTAAGAAGCACTTGAGTTCCCAGCGGGAAGAAAGGCCGTTAATTTCAAGTATTTCACACCTGTCGACCTCTTCAAGTCACGATTTATGCCAACTTTCCCGAATTCAGCACAAAACACATTAGCATCAGAATAGAGCAACGAAAGGCCGTCCTATCAAAACAAAACTAATGAAAATCCCGAAAGAATGGTGCCAGACAGTCATAAATAACGAAATATAATAAGAAGTGAAATATTGAGTGTCCCATAAGGCACCTTACAAAACGTCAAGTGGAAGAGGGCCAGATTCGAAAAAATGACAAGAAGAGGGATGGGACGATGCGGAATATGAATGTCGGTGAGAGAAACCCATTATTTTCGAACAAGGATGCTGGTCTAGTACCTGTGTGGTACCACGCTGTGTTCACAAATTCTAGAATAGATTGGTTGTCTCGTTGGCGCCAGTCTAAAACTTGCCGAGGATTATAGTACAGCGGTGCACTCAGTAAAAACGTTTAAAAATACGATCAAGGAGGGGTGCAAGAATGAAACATAATCTAATCAATGTATTGAAGTATTGCGAATAAAAAATCTTAATGACCTTTTTTTACGGATGGTCGAATACGAAAAACTTGCAAAATTTCAAAAAAAAACAAACATTCTTTTTCTTGTCCCATACAAGAAAAGCCCTTCATTTTCAAGGGATGTCGCAATTTTGAAAAATTTCTTTCTCGACTGCTGAATTATTTTGCACCGATGAGAACTGAGAGCTGAGTTTTACGAAACAAATTGCATCCAGCAACGGTAACAAGGTAGATATAATCGATTTCATTCTGTTATTTTTGAAAATATCTCGGCAACTCGTTCGGACCAAAATAATGACGAGAGACCCCAGCATTGGGGTCCATTGATTTACTCGGATAGAAACCATTTTGTTAGTCACTGATTATTTTGTGCATATCATATCATTCTGTTATATCATGATCTGTCTATAGTTTTCCATATCAAGAGGATCGTCCTATTCGAAAATGGGTGTTACCGTCCCAAGTTGGAAATTCGACTGCTTGGACAGATATGTTTATAATATCGGACAATGGTTCCGTAATCTAATGAGCAATACTATGAGTTTTATTGGTACGCAATCATCCACAAAAGAATTTGAATTCTTGAGATTTACAATCTGAATGACTTCGTGATGAGTAAGTTGTGCAAAGAGAAATTAGGTACTATTGTTCAATATGCATGCTGTGTTTGAATCTGCTCCCCCTGGCACCAACTATTTCACTGTGTCCTGAATTGAAATACCCGGAGTAGGTAAACCAAAGAAATGGAATACTTATAAGGAACCGTTTCTTCTGTTCAATATTATCATTGACCACCCCCCGAAATCTGGAGCTTAAGCCCCAGGAATTCGAAATTTGCTGAGCTCTCATTCTGACTTCAACAAAAATAGAACAACCGCGTTCCATATCAATTTTCATTCCTTTATTTATGATGTTCTCTCAAGGGAACGGTTAAGCTGCTATTGGCGATCGGATCGAGCGCTACAATAATTCAATGTCGGATTATCGGAAGGCGTGGGCGTTTATTAGAGTGTGACTATGGCTAGTCGGAGATTGTAGGTTGGACGTGGTGCCAGGTGTGCCTCGGAGAAGTTGGCGCTCTCAAAGTAGCGGAGTAGCGTCGGTGGCGACATAACACCGGCGCCACTCGGGAACTTTGCCTTGGATCGGCTTGGCACCGCGCACACATGTGATTGTTCGTTCCGTGACCCCACGACATACGAGTAGGGTGCTGAACGGACTGCTCTCACGGTGGACTTTAAAATCATTTATTCAATGTATAACACATTAAAGTAAGCATAAAAAGGCACCATACCCCTATGGGAAGTTGGGAAGATCAAAAGAATTTTCGTTTCTTGAAAAAAAATATTTTTTCGCCTGCAATGAAGCCCCCATTAGATATTATTAGATATTGTGCTAACGCTTCTTGCGATGAGGATTGGAGGGAACTCAAACTCGATACTTGGCATAATCGTTAGCTTTTTCAGCGATGCGTTTTTAATGTTATCTATTCATGAATGGAGATTAAATGAAAACTAGCAACTGAAGGCCTGTTTCCCTATTATCCAGCATATTCAAAATCTTGTGAGGATGCCATATAACATTTGACATCAACCATTTGTGAGGCTTCATACAGAAAAATATCAATGGTTTGTGTGGGCTTATCGAAGGCATTTGATACAGTATGTCATGAAAAACTACTTTTGGTGTGCCCATAGCACTGTACAAGGCCCAATTCTATTTAATATTTACATAAATAATAGTTTGTTAGATACTTCAGTTCATTTAGATAATTTGCATGTTAGATACAACCAGAAAGATTCTGAGCTTTGCTGATGATACGGTTGTCTTGTACACTTCCTCTTCTTGACAAAATATGATTCAAAAAAATAATCGAATGGTTCTAATTAATAAATTGTCGATATTGGACTGATTGGATTCCACACATATTTCAAGAGGTACATCGCAGCATCATCCCAATAAAAGTATGGGTTGGTATTTTTGGTGATCGTAGAGTTTGCCCTTTATTCTTGGAATAAAATCTATTGAAGGGGGAACTACATCTGGAAATGATTGAAGACACAATTGAACCTTTATTGACTAACATAATTATCTGCAGGATCAGTTAATATTTCCACAAAATTGCGTTCTACTTCAATATACTCTGCCTATTCGGCAATATCACCAAGATCAACAGATTTGTCTCCTATATATTTCTGCCTGTGTGGTTACTTGAAAAGTAGAGTTTATGCAATCTAATCTTCATTCGAAGATTTACGACAACAAATAATAAATGAACATCGCCTAATTACACCAGAAATGCTCCAGAATGTACGAAAGGGTTTTTAGTAGATTCTATAGTATTGGATAGAAGTTTGTGGTGCACATTCCAAGCATTTGCTGAGATGACACGGCTCCTATTCGAGTAGCTCCATTTGGAAGTGGTTCACTTCATTGCTGGATTGAAGTGATGAGGCGCTGGAGGTCGAAAAACAGGATATCCCCCTACAATATAAAATCATCCTGAATGATAGGTAGAACTGAAATACCTTGCGTAGACTAATTCCGAAACAAATATTACTCCCGAACACCAGAACTGCAATACTTTTCTCGATTTTCTTTACTCTAAACCTGACCTCTATATATAGACCGTTTTTTAGCTGATTTTTTCCGGTTTCCTGCAAGTACTCCCGTGCTAAGTTTTGGTTATATTTCATTCAGAATATTACCCAGAAAGTGTAGAAAATCCTATCCATCGACAACAAAAATGAGAAACAGATTATTGAAATTTCCTGATACACATTCCGTGCAGTTGGGACACGCAGTCGTCAAGCACTCCCACACATTCACAGACTCTTGTTTATTCTCACGTAAGGAATGCAACGTTCGTTATTATTAATAATAAAACACCTTGTTTTACAAAATGGAAACCAAAAAAGTTATGAGATAGCTATTAGGCATGTCCACTTGCGCCGCCATTCATTTTCTAGAGCATAAAACTAACGACTGAAGCAAACAAATTTGACAAATATTTATTTTACGTCGTGTTCATCTTACGAAATGCAGCAGGTGAGGGGTTACGTAAAATTCCGTGAATCAGCCAGACTATTCATTTGTCAACGTGAGAATTGTTTTTTCTTCCTGCTTATTATTCTATGACCATCTACCAATTTATAGTGTGTAATGCATTTTTCAAATCAAAAGAAAATATGGATGAACTATATATGATATTCGCTATAAAAAAGAAATTATTTTTCTTGCAAATACTTTTTAGGAAAAATAAGGTTTTTCACCTTCCGTAATAATTTAAAAAAAATTGTTCTGGAGAACTTTACGGGTGTAGAAAGATAACTTTTTGGTTCACTACGACAAGTTGCGTAATTCAAAGTATTTTGTCAATCAAGATAAATGGTCAAGAAATTGTACAGCTACTTAGCGTAATGTTTCAAAGGTTAAAAATCTGCCGCCGTCTTCAGAACTGAAGAAATCAAATGTAACTTAGTTTTTTTTCTGTTATCTTTATTTTCAAACTTCCTCGACAGATCTCAAAGAAGGAGTTTTAAAATGTGAAGTAGAAAGCCAAACATTTTTCCCAAAAAAAACAAAGTTGCAAAATTGCGTTAATTACACCATTTTCTCGTATAATTCAAGAAAGTATTGGGCCGATTTCAAAATTTTATTATTTTACATTTTGAAAATTAGCGATGACGAAGTTCGGTTTGCCATGTCATGACAGTTGTCAGGGTAGATACGCACAAAGATAAAATTGAGGTTATGGCATTTGTGATTTTACTTGTATGAATAATTGTTATGTTAACAGACCTTTAGATAGACTTCCAAAAAAAAAAGATAAAATAAATATTATTCGTTAGTTCTATAAGAAAATGGTTCATTCATCAGGAAGTAACAACACCCAAATTTTTTCATTTCGAAAAAAATCAATATTTCAAAAATGACTGTGACGTAACTGCCATCAAGACTTACCACCATTTCAATCAACGTTCCAAGATGTATAAAACTTTCTAAAGTAGAACAAAGTACATGAATGAATATACGACATAACTATCACACAATTTTGATTGCCTTATTGCCTATTATTAGAGTCAGTCAAGTTTTTATTTCAAAATTCGTCACAACTTGTCAAATGCAATTCTTGATTATCACCACAAAAAATAAAGAATTAATAAAAAAAACGAATAAGATTAAGATTGTTCAAGTATACTTATAAGTACATGATACCATTCATAGTTGAAACTACTTTATAACTATTTCCTGGATTCATTGACGTAACTTGACTTGATATTTTGTGTTTTCATATGATGAGGAATTTTAAAACTCATTTAACTTTACTACTACGTAAGAACAAATTAGGACAAAGTGATATGTGAACAAATATTAATAACCGGTCATACAATAAAGAAATACAAAGGTCAGTCATGAAATTAGACGGTATTAAGTCACATGCCAAGGTGGGCACGGTGATGAAAAAACATTCACAGATATTGGAAACAGCTCACATAAGTGTAGCTGATTTGAAAGCACATGAAAATTGTAAAAATTGTATAGGAAAAGGATTCTGTTATTTTTGTTCGATATTTCTTGATTCAACAATAATTATTTATTCCCATGTTGGGGGTCGAACACTGAAAAGCAACACCTCGTTAATCCTTAACTGGAACAACTTACAACTTCTGAGGGTTGTCGTTCTCAAGAGACGTTTTTCAGCAAGCATATTTTTTCCACAAACTCATTTTCATATTTCAATATTATCATTTCAGCACATACAGAAGGGCGTGATTCACTCGGAATTCATCGACATTTTTGAAATAATTTGTGGCCCTCCTACGCCTTCGAAAATATCCCTCTCTAATGTTTTACGAGTAAAAGAGTCTCATCCTGATTGTTCTTGCTGCGGATATTTCCGATCTGCGTCGTACATTTCCTGTTATGATAAGACTCATAAATCTCGAGCTTAAAAAACAGACAACGCACCAAATACACTTGTCGCCTAATCTCATTTCACCCTTCCGGACCATGTGGTAAAACTGTAAAATTATCCCAAACTGGATCGCAGTTGGCCGAGAACTCTGTGCGGGGGAGGCTGAGAGCCGTAGGCACTGTTGCCAACTCAAATTTTCAAATATACGTTGACCATAGTAGTAAAATAAACCAAATCGGTTGTCATGTTATCGAGAAGAGAAATAAAAAATGAATGCAATAAAAACATTGAATGATTCTTGAAAATTAATATTATCTACATCTACTGATAAATTCACAAAGCAGCCAACTCAGAAAAATTCATGTTCTCCGATTAAAATTCTTATTGATAGGTATGTAAGTACCATGAAATGAATACGATGGAAAGGACTTTTAAAGAACAGATAAGACTCTGAAATGAACAATACCAACCATGATCTACATATGAGAGCTGACATTAATGATAATTACACAGAGTTGCTGACTAGGAAAAATTCGTGTGCTTTTCGAACGAAATCCTGATCCAAAATTGTCCATTGCTTAAAACGGTTTAAGTCTGTGTACTTTTCATTATGCGAGATTAAATGTACCGAACTGTACTGAAGTTAAATCCATTCCATTTTCGGGAATAGCCAGACCCATAGTAATAGTTCACAACACCCTCTATAACTGATACGACGAAAAGACAAGTTAGACGAGGACAAATGACTGATCTAACGTAGAATTGTTTTTGAAATGGATGTAACATATTCAACAAGGTCAAATATTTTTAGCACTGACGTGGGACGAGGCACATACCGCTAGTTGAGGAATTTGTGTTCTGGGTTATTAAAATCAATCAGTTATGTAGCGGGCATTAGCTTCATAATATTTTGATGCATTCGAAAGAAAAAACTTAGCTTCTGAGATTGAAAGTGGTAGGTTCTCGAGAAAGATTTGAAGTACTTTGATCTACATAAAAATATCTAGATCTACGAAAACATACGTAGAGTTGGCATCATCGGCCGCTGGAGCCGTCTAACAGTACGGTACGGATATCACTCCGTCTCCAGATGTTATGCTGTAATCTAATAGTTAACCTAAACAGAAGAGTCAAGTGCACATCTGGAATTCTTCGGAACCGTAGTAGGCGTAGCAGTCACATCTGGTCGAATCTACCAATTGTTTTCTCGACGTTTCCGTTTTCCACGACTTTACAAATAAATACTATTCTTGTTTTGTTCCGTCACGTTGCCGCATATGGTAGCAAGAGTCTCGTTGCAGACTGTACAGGGTTGCATATGAAAACAGAAAGAGATAAAAAAAACTATGTTTCAAAGATGTAAATCAATATTCGCTGCTGAAAGTACTTTTGAAAAACCAGTTGAAATTGTATGTGTATGACCTAGTATATTATTTTTTCAATTTATTTGTGAAATGTCTAACCACTACCTACTCAACAGGCCTAACTTGTAGACACTGTTTCCAAATTGTACATCAATCAATCTTTGCATTCTAGACTAATTTTTCAGCTTCACAGTGTATCAATATCACAATTTTACTAGTTTTTTATGACTTCCAATCCAATATTAATATGTGGATTCAAATATTTTATTTTTGATATGAGTTGAAAAATGGAAGGTTATGTATCAATGCCTACAAAAATAAAAAATTCATCTAAAAAATACGCAGAAACATAACTGATTTTTCATAAAGCAAGAGAAACAAATACTTGCACACAGACTCGTGCAATCTTAGTTTTTGGATATTTCTGGTGTAGAATATTGAAAGTGACCCTCAACATAGATTTCTAGAATTTGGAAGCTATATGAACTGAAGTCAGTTCTGTTCCTACTCTTAGTTTGTTGCGTCAAAAATAGTTGTAAACTCTTTGAGTTATTAAGCGTTTAAATCTGACCCGGCGTGTGGGTAGGTAACTTATGTTTTGTTTTTTGACTTATAATTTTTTATTGGTTGCGGCAATTTTTTCCATTTGATAAACATACCTGGAAGAAGCAGCTGAATAATTTATACATCCAACAGCATGATTCTATAGTGGGAAACTGTTGAAAGAATATACGATTATGCTCCGTGTAGTAGCGTCGGGAAGAATTTACAAATTTCAAATAAGAGGGTTTCGAGGAAAGACGCAAGAGATATAGCAAAAATAAAAGAGTTGCAGATATGCAGATAATACTCACAACACAACTGAAATGAGAAAGATTTGTTTTTTCACTAGGACAGCAAATCCCAAATGTTTATCTGTGGAATTGTATCAAACTTAATAGTTCGTTTTGTGAAAATGCATTTTTTAATTAGTCGCTTTTGAAGATGGTGCATATTTATATTCATATTAAAGTAATCATAACTTCATTATAATTATTGTCTATTGATAGGATTAACATAAAACAAATTATATTTGCACAAGTCACCTCCAAGTTTTTTAGTTAACTCAAATACAATTTAAGCAGGTTAAAAATTTTTATTTAAAGCTTCATGAATTTACACCATCATAGCCCATTCTCGTAGTACAAATGCACTATGTAGGCTAGGATATTCTTGATTTCATAAATGTCATCATAAAAGTGGATGGTTACGTATCAACTCGAAGTATGATAAAAATAAATACGAAAGAGAAGTTGTTACACAGTATGTGCGACTGTAAGACTCCGAGAGCCGGATTCTCGGAACCCATCAGTGGCCAGTTCACGGATCTGTTCCATCTGTGATGTCGGCATCGAATGCGCCAGCCTGACGCCAGCTTCACATCGTGTTTGTGTATGCCAGCCCGACTTGGGAGTATTGTTTTAGCTGCTGGCATACTCCAACGGAATTGGTCACAAATTGGAAAACGAGGAACAAATTTCACATACACTCATTTAATCTTCTTTTTCACATAGTTGGATTTGGCAATTTTCTATCAGAAACAATTTATTTACCTCCTAACACCAAGGCTAATAATAATAATAATAATAATAATGTGTCTATTTTCAGAGCAGCATTTACATATTTGCATGGAAGAGTGGCATTTAACATTGCTGCTCTCCCGAATTACCAACAGATTGAGAGACATACGTGAAAATATCGAAAATTGAACCAAAGCACATGTATTGGAAATTATTTCAGCAAATGCAAATTACAGAAATAATTCAAAATAAAACAGGATTTCAACTATTGAATCTTGTAGCAGACAAAGGAGATAAATGAATTTTGACAAGTCTTCGGAATGAATTTAATGAAGAACTAGCTATGATAGAATCCGATAAGGAGTTATAGACTTTTACAGACGAATACAGAAGTTAAGATGTCAGATAAACTGAATCATTAGGACTGTTACTTAGTTGGCAATAATAGGTATTTTTCGTTCAGGTTTGACCATATAAAAGTTCGGAATGCAGTTCTAATATGGTCTTTTTTGCGTAAACCATAACTGTATCATATATGCATTCTGTATTTTCTGAAGGCTATTCGTGTCCCTGGATTTTAGTGCAGGCCATCACAAGTTCACGTCAAGAATTTTCGGAAGGCTAGTCTACCGGATTAAAGTCGATTTCTGGAAAAAGAAAGCGAGTGATTATGGAGTGTTTGATTCAAAGCATTCTGACGATTTACATGAAGACTTGAACCGCTATGCGAAGAATATTTTGAGCAAATGTTGAACCTCATTCTACCTAACTTTGTGATTGTGATGGATAATACAAATTATCATTTCAGAAAAGGTGAAGAAATACAAAATATTGCTTGGAGAAAAGCGTATTATTGAGTGGCTTCAACAGAAAAACAAATCATTTGATGAAAGTGTGGTTGAAAATGGCGATAATGTATTGAACACATCATAAAAGAAGAGGGAAACATGTGAAAATTAGATCACGTGGTTGAGGAAATTCTAGAACCTTTAATCATTTTATTCGGCGAAGATTCATCAGATTTGTCCGATGTTAACACACCATGATTTTTGCTTACACCTAATATTTATTATTATGTAAATATATTAAGTTAATAGAAAAATATAGTTATTGTGAGATTTTCACAGTTTGCAAAACCGCAACACGTGTTTTGCTAAACAATAGCTTCTTCAGTCGTGTTCCTGAATTTCGTCCAATTCCATTATATTATCATTTTCGCCGACCAACAAGAATTCCGGGTCTGGACGGGATATATTCCACTAATTACAACCTGTGTGAACGTGACTATCGCGTATAATTTCACTGTAACACAATATTGTCTGTTAAGTCGTTCCAGTTAACATGGAATTACGCCTTCACATTTCTGCATTCGGAAACATTATCCTTACACATTCTTCGTCGTCACAAGTCACAAGTAGTTGCAGCATTGTTCCTTCGAAGGTAGGTGTAATATTTCATGAGTCATTTTCTAGGCTGTGTCGGCATGTCAACATGCATTTTAAATAATCAAAGACCCGTTTGCCAAACTATAATTAGCAAACTTTAGATCCCCATTGATATGCCACATACTTAATTTCCATGTTTCATTCAATCCTACTTCAAAAATAGGTAATGAATCAACTCAGTTTGTTTTGCTTGAAAAGAGTCAGTTCCTGAAATATCTTAGTTGTGGGATTTCGAGTGGATTGAAATTTATCCCACGTTACATCAGAATGATAATAGAAAATCAAAAACAATGCCAACATTTTTATTTTCGTACACTAAATTTTTCTTCTTTCTTTGAAATCAGGGATGTATTCGAAAATGGTGGGACTTTATTTTCTAGTTTCTAGGCTGATCGCGTCCCCTTGAGCAAAGAAAGATATTATATTGAGAAAAAATTATCAAGGAAATAGTTAAAAGTAACATATTTGATAAGTTAATTGAGAAATCAAAATTTAGAAAGTTTTTTGTAATTCCCCAACTTTTCAGAAAGACGAAGACCCAAATTTTCCATATGAACCAAAAGACCTATACTAATGGGTTGGTCAGAATGTTTGAACAATTAAATATGAAATTGATTCTAGTTTAAGAATATCTACATTCGAAGGACCACAACTTGTTTTCTTTCATTCAACAACATTTTCCGTTTTTATATGAATATGAATAATATTGAAATCTGTAAATTTTCTGAATGAAATGGCGCCACCTCGCAATTAAATCTGTTTACAAACACAAACAAATACATGTATTCATTTAACACTGAGATCTGGCAATATATTTGTGTTATGAATAATTATTTAAACAACAAATATGGAATGCGATAAAATAATAGAAAAATGTTTCGTAGACTGGTCCAGGACTGGCGCTATTTGAATATTATTCAGCAGAATTGTATTCTACTTTCTAAATTCATTTGAGCACAGTAACTAATTTTACAACTCAACGTTTGTTCAGGTGACTATAGAAGAATAACCGTAATGTTTGTTTATTTCAAAAACTTGGTAATATGTTCGTTATAGACACAGGTATGTAGAAACTCTGTTTTTCATTTCATTTTCAGCACAAGATTGATCTTTTGTTGAAGGTCACGAAACGACTGCTAATGAAGAAACTTCCTTAAGATCCAGATTTGGTATACGACGTGGTGATTGATGTGTTGGCAGAGATAGTGAGGTGACCTCCCTGTTTCGACAGTAAATTGCAGAAGTGAATTGTAGCTATTGAATATTTGTACGGCCTCTCTTCGATAACTTAATCTAGTAAGGTGTCATCGGCATATTTAAAAAAATATTTGAAACCGTACTTTTCCTGAACAAGAAGTGATCAAGTTATGCAATAAATACTGTGCAAGGATGGATGACATCGAACTTTCTTTACACACCATTGAAATGGGAAAACACTCTAGATTCAGAAAGTTTGATTGAGTTGAAAAAGTTTTGTAACAAATGTTACGAATATTGGAAATGTTTCTTATATCTACTATTTTCAGTTAGATCTGCAATATATTATTGATGACTAATGATAAATTCTCTGAAATTCTCTACAAGAAATCTGTAATAGTGTAATAGTAGTTGTTAATAATGTTGCATTACCTTTATAATACCTGAAATGATTGCCCGTAACTGACATACCTATTGTTTTATGTATTTTACGAAAACTATAAAACTTACTGATGCACCATTATAAATTTTGCGATATTCACTATCCTGTTCTGTTGAGAAACTTTCATGTTTAATATTGGAGATTATCTTATCGGATTTTTGTTAGTAGGTGGAAGAACGATCCTTATTCACAGGACTATAACATTGAGAATCGTTAATACTATTGAGATATAACTGATGTTACTGTTTTGAATTTAGAATTATTTTATATCTAATATACACCCAGGCGATATATTTGATTACAAAAATTAAAAAACTTCATAGATAACGAAAATATGAAAATCAAGCTTTAATAGAATTCAAATAAATATGTACTTTTACTCAGTTTTTCACCAGCAGTGGCGTGCCTTTGGGTATTTGATAAAAAATACTTGATAAAAGTAATGATTATGTTTATTCGTATAGAACTGATATTTTTATAACATTTTGATTTGAAATATTTATATAATAATAAAGAGTTATGTTCATTTAAGAAAACATTAGGTAAAAGCAAAAAATTTGGTGTTTATCATTAGATGACCTTCAAACCGACTCAGTTATGTACGCCTATGAAACAGACTCATGAAAATTATTCACAGCTCCGCTGCTCAAGGAAATAGACATAATTCGGGAAAGGAAAGGTTCTTTTCAGGAAAACCCTTATGCAATAAAGACTAGAACAACAGAAATCATTGTGAAAGTTTTAAATAACATAAAATGAAATGTGTTGGTGAATGAATATTTTCAACTTCGTTTTGAGCATTCAATTCAGCTTGGGCATGCTGTTTAATTGAAATTAAAGAAACGAATACAAAACAATGACAAACAAGCGTTCATAATCGGCTTAATTTTATCGCGCACTTCCAGAAATAATTACGTAATACCCTATAATATATTAACCAGCATGAATATTCAACAAATCCGCCCTTGGCATCAATGTCCCAGAAATGTCAGTGGCAACTCCTCTCGTTAATTAAAATTCCCCCGTCCCAGTCGGCCATAAGGCCCCGAAACAAAAGGCAAACACATGCTTCGGTCCTAGCAAAAACCTGCTAAAGCGTTTTATCCGAAAATTATGGCTAATCTAATTTTATAACGCAGATAAGTCATGAGCGGGTGTCGAACGCACAAGGTGCTGTGTAGATGTAGACCACACCAATTAACGAACAGGTGTGTAAACCTTTTCAGCTTTTAGTGCAAACACGCCGTATTCGTAGCGGGCTGGTGTCAACTGCACTGCGAGGATTTTATTAGCCGCTTTACGCTTTACAATTTTTATTGCCTGCAATTAGTTGCGGCAATTTTTATGGCCGCGATTATAATTGCAGCTTTGTTTTATATTTGGCAACTGAATGATTCGAATATTCTAGCATTACCAAAATAAATTGTTAAAAAATGAAAATGTATAAAATCATTGGCATTTGGAATTGAATCGCTGCAAATATATTCAAGTTAGTCTTTATTGTGAGATTTTCACTGAACAGTTCACAAAACCGAAACACTCGACTTATAAATTAGCTGCCTAAGGCGTGTTCATACTGACTGTTATTTCATATGAATTGATTAATATAATATATTTGAATCATATGACACTCCAACTACTTAATGACTGAAAATTTCAGCAGAGTTTAGGTATAAACTGATTGGAAATTTAAACAGTATAAAAGAAACTCCATTAACTCATTGAACGAACACGTAATAAACTGATTTCCAATTTTCATGCTAGAAAACATATTTACCAGAAGGGAATAATTCAATTCTTGTCAGTCATTTAGTGAATTCCCAAGCATACCAAAAGAATGAGTTTCTCTTGTAACTTGTAATATGTCAAGGTTCTGGAAAATGGTTTGCAAGTGTGAAATTAGTCTTCACATTCAAGAAACTTTTCCTATGTTATTTAATTCTTTGCCTGAGTTTTATTTCCTGCGTTTGACCGATATAAAGTCTTAGACAAGAACAACAAGTTAACTTATATACTCCTTCTCCAATAGACACTGAAGTTATTCTAATATAGAAATTCATAATTAGTTTATTACATGTCTATTCAACGAGGTGGTCCAACTCCACCAAGACCTGAAATCAGCAGCTGGACAAACAATGCTTCAATCATGGCAAACACATTAGAATTCATGTACCACCAAACTACATACAATCCAACCCACAGTTTCTGGGCAGGACCTGCCTCCAATGACAAGAAAGGACAAAAGTGTTATAATAAGATTAAGAATAGGCTAGTCCCGACTCAGCCAGAGTTCTCTGATCTCTTCGCAATATCCCCCTACTTGTAAATTCTGTGATAATGCAAGACTCACAATTGAGAACATAATTTTGAATTGCAATAAAAATTACTGCAAATCCTTAAAAAATTACGAACTGTGAAGCAAGCATATCATAGACTTGAGCCCTAAGTTCTTAGTTTGAAAACAAATTTTGAAAACCTATTAATGTGTACCACTCATAATAAAAGTGTAATCGATCCGTTTTTTACTTGGAATATATTTGAGAAAAGCTCTTATTGGGGGTCTTTCAAAATATTAGTCTGTTTATCTGTTTGTCGTTCGCTTGTGCGCACTAATCTTAAAAAACGTCTCACTGATTTGGGATCAATTCATTTGAATCAGTTCATGAATGAAAACTTTTTCATTTCAATAAATGACGTCAAATATTTGCTGAAAAAAATTCTATAAAATTATTTCATTTGGTGGAAACTTTGATAAACTATATTCTATATTCACAATTTGTGAAGGTTTTTTTATGAATCACGGTAAATACTTGAGAGCTTGATGAAGATCTATATTGACACTAACTACTACAATTTATTATAAGATTTTTATTAGAAGGGTAGAAGGGTATTATGAAAACCGCGATACTAGTTTCGCTAAACAATAGCTTACTCAAGCGAGAATGAAGATCTTTGCTGCTAGAGAAAGAAAAATTATATGGTAAATTGTATCATCGATGTTGAACAACTTGTAAATAAAATACTGAAAAACATTCACAAATAAAGAAAATCATTTGATGCGTGCAGTTTGTATACACCCAGCTTGATTTTAACCTTCACTTTTGTTATTTTCTTTCTGCTCAGAGGCTTTCATATTAGTTTCCAAATCACACAATGAGGTGTTTATTTATTTTATGCCTAATACTTTAGTCGGTTTGAATTTTGGGTTGAATAGAAAGAATTCAACCAGAACCTTCAGAAATCTGATAATTTTTGAAAGACGGCTATTTTGTATGTTTTGTGGACAATGGAGGCTTATATTTTGTTCTCCAAAAATGACACTTTAAGTTTGCTTGCGTCATGATTCTCGTAATGGACTGATCGCTAGTTCTAAAATATAAGATTATTAGGAAATGTATTACCTCACAACGCATATGAAAGTGAATTAGACAACAAAGTATCTACAGTTGAAAAATATATTTACGAAATAGATTAATTTTTAATGACTTCCTAGATTGTTGAAACAGAAATGAAAGTATCTCAGAATGAATATATTTTCTAATTTGTCCCTTAAGGTTCAGTATCCATTCTTCTTTGATATATATGAACGATCTGGCGATTTGAGGAAGTTCACTACTTTTGCAGACGATACCATCCTTTTCTGGCATAGCAAAAAGACTTGCAATATACAAGAGAATATCGCCAAGGATTTGGGAAGACTTCAACACTCAAAGACCAGTTTTTTTATAAAAAGGGAACATTTAAAACTTTCTGGTCTATTAATCAACAACAGGAACCAGAGTGATATTAGGCTATTATTTTTAGATTTTTACATTTTAGAAATTTTGCAGCCAATAGTTTTTTCAGTCAATGTTTTGAAAAATGGAGCGTGTCTGAAGAAGCTATTGTATAGCGAAACACGTGTTACATTTTTGTAAAACTGTTTGGAAAATTCATTTATTTCTAAATGTAGAAAAAATAATGATGATTAGATTTCATAAACGACAGAAAACCACAGCCTTTATATATTTTGGATCAGATAGTTTTTCGTGAGCAATGATCTTTTGTGACAGTGAAATTGTAACGTTTCTGGGATTGCAGAATGGATCGGAAGCAGATTTGCCTTTCCTAATCATTCAAAATAAACTCATTATTCTATCGAATCAAAATACAAAAATCGTTTGATCCTGAATCGATTGATATTCTTGCATTGCGAAAAAGTTGATAATACATAACGATATGGAACACGATTATGAGATTTTCCTTGTTAGTCTTTTGCGATCCTTCAACTACTCTTTGCTTTACATTAATTAACAATTTGAACTAAATGACTTTCTTCCTATTTAATGACTAATAATTTTACCTGATTTTAGGTATAAACTAATCACGAATTTGAACATGAGGAAATAAACTCATTTAAATTGACATGCAATTAAATGAAATTAGCTGAGTTTGCGTTTCAACTAATCATTAATTTAAATATTAGAAAACTGATTTAATAAAGAGAAATTATTCAATATTATTTGGTTATTCAGTGAATATTTCTAATTTTCAAATCTACTGATTTCCAAGCATTCCAAAAGATGCTGCGAAAGGATGGTTGCAAGTGTAGAATTGTTCTTCACATTAAAAAACTACTTCTGTTTGGTCAATATAAAATTTTGGGCAAGAACCACAAAACCTTATACTCCTGAACTATCTGAGCGATAAGATTGGTAGGTTCACTAAAGTAGGTACATCAATGTCCCATGACGCTTATTATCATTTTCTCAAGTTGGATAGAACTGGTTTATGGTGTTTTCGTAGTTTTTTTTGGAAAGAATACAGTCGTTAATATCAACTTCGCAACCGTTGTTTATAGCAATTTCTTTGATGAAACTCAGTTCTCTGTGAAAATTACTTTGCGACAGTAGAATATTCAATAGTCTGTGAAGAATTCTATCGAATGCTGATACTTTTGCTGATAGGAATGTGTCAAGAAAAAATGTAAGACAATGTCTGTATAAAATGGTTTGTGGAAAATTGCAAAATCATGCTGATTATCAATTTTAGTAATAATCTAGAAAATACATTGTTATTTACCTCCATTTCAGCGGTTTTGTATATCTGTATCTTTCAACTTTGATTTATTCAGAATGAATCTCGAAATATTTTCAATCGATTCATATTTTTCTGTCGATGAGAAAATTATACCTCCACCTAAATCTGTCTTGACTAAAAACTGTATTGATATTATACAACTTTAAAATTTTTATATAATTTTAAGAATGATCATTCTATATTATGATATTTGTCTCCTAGTAAAAACTATATCAACCCATCTACCATTTTCGAAGTTTCTTCAAGATCATACTCATATAAAACATTCTCCGCTGAAAACGTAGGCTTAAAAGTGGTTATCTAAGAATGCATATTGAAAACGTTTTCAATTCTCGGGAATGAAAACATCTTCCTCCAGTTCAAATATATAGTTCCCCTATTCATTTCCAAACGCCCTTTTCGAGTCGTCAAAATAAACAACACTGTTGACGAAAAAAAAAGTTAAATTTGTTGGCCATAAGCGGCAAGAGTATAGCTTACATCGAGCCGTGGGAGCCAAGTGGATTACAGCGGTTATCTTAGAAATGCCGAACTGGCGTGTTCAAGTGTTGTCGATATAGCCCGGTTAGAATTCAATATAGATCGGCAAAAAGTAGTTCATCTCGATAGGAATCCCCCAGTATTTCGATCAAATACATTTTCAACAATAAAATAGTTTTATCATTCAAAATCTCTTCTGAAAAGAATTACACTGTCAATAAAATTTATTTTATCTGTTGTTATAGTACAATACACTTTAACTGGTAGGAATATACTCATGAAACTTAATATTTTTAAATAGCACTTTGCAAAGGGAAATCAAAACAAAATTAAATATAGATTGTTCCATCTGGGATGTTGTTTTCGAGTCATTAGGATATGAACTGTAGTAGTTCAACAATACAATAGTCCTGAAGTCCACGGAGAAGCGCAACACCAGAGAAGCTAGCCCCAATCCTGTTTTTGTGTGTTCCACGGTATTGGGTTTTCTGGTTTGTTAACTAGATATTTATTCCACCAGGGACCATTTCCGTTCAATCTCCGGTTGACTGGGGGACAATATTTGTTGTGCGTAGAAAGCTCATAGCAATCGATCTGCTGTCAAATTCAAGCCTGTAGGATCCCTTTTTTCAAAACCTATCCGATTTTCAGATCTGCCTCATACGCTCTTGATCTGTTTACCGGCGGTTTTGTTAAGATGTGATCTTATGAAATACTCGGATTTTCAAGTTTATATGCCAATGATCAGGCTCAGACAGATCTTCATAAGACACAATCCTTTGCAAATTATAGTTATTTAGGAATTTGTAGAAGAATATCAGGGTATTGGACAATGAAACACAAAATCCTTGTCTTTCCTAACGTTTTGCGATTATATTTATCGCTTGTGCAGAGCCAAAAATAAACAGAAACCATTTCGCTTACGCCCTTGACACAATGCATATTTCCTATGTTTATTATTGGTTCACCTCAGACTTGAATCATAGTACTACGCTTTACCATAA
Organism: Leptinotarsa lineolata; assembly: GCA_015342045.1. Taxonomy (NCBI): domain Eukaryota; kingdom Metazoa; phylum Arthropoda; class Insecta; order Coleoptera; family Chrysomelidae; genus Leptinotarsa; species Leptinotarsa lineolata. Next base: position 3,234 of record WOGR01000006.1, on the reverse strand, counting down.
TCTGTCGCCTGTAGACTCGGGGGTTCTTGTATGAGAGCAATATAAAACTTTTCTGCAACCTTCGTAAGGACGTACGAATGACATCCGAAACGTCCAATTTTCCATAACTCTGGTGCATAAATCAGGCTGAATTTGACCGATGGCACGGGCTTTGTTGTCTTTGTGAACCGCTATGGTTTATGGCTTATTCGCATATACCTGCGACTCAAGAAAACTCCAAAAAAGAAATCTAACGGAGCCAGTTCGCACAATCTCGGTGGCAATTCACAACACCTCCACGTGAGATGACCATGCCCTCAAATCGCTCGTGCAGAATATTCAATGTGGCATGAGCTGTCTGGCACGTAGTGCCTTTCTGTTGAAACCACATGCTGTTTGTTGTTTATGATCGTTTTCCTTCTGTTCCTGGATCAGTTGAATTTTGTACGAGTAAAAGCCCAAGATTCGACGCAAAATTCGCCAAGTTGTGGTCTGCGGAAGGCCGAGTTCTTGTAAGCAACACGAAATCGACTGCCTCGGATTTTCCTGCACACTTTCACAGACAGCGGCGTTGTTTTCGGCAGATCTTGCGTTTCGTCGATCGGTGCGGTGTTGGTCGATCGTTTACTGATCCAGCGGACTCAAATTCATCCACCACATTGCGAATAGTCTTCTCAATTTTATTATTTGTACGTGTTGTTGAACGCTATATCCGTCAATGGTGATTTGGCAACAAGATGGCCGTTATTAATTCTTCGGAAGTCCCTGTTGGAGGAACCTATACATGATGATGTTGAAAACTAATGCGTTATATTATTTCACTATAGTTTTGAAATTTCTGAACCTACTGAACCGTGCTAGACAATCTTCGTGTTCGTTGAAGGCAACCGGTAGGCTGGAAGTTGGCCGCCTGACCATAATAAGCGATGGAACGGCTTGATGGCGCCAGATGTTGTTTTGTGCTGGCGGCCACAGCCAGTGCACTCTTCGCTGTGGAAAGGCGGCAGGGCATTTTAACACTTGCCGAATTCGCGGGAAATTCCCTTGGAAGCGGAGGTCGTTTATTAAATGGAAAATTTTATGAATTTTCGTTGCGGCGATTTGGTCCAAATGGTGGAAGAGGTTATTTCTGTTCCTACAGATGTCAAATCGCATTTTGCAAGTTTATTGCATTTCATTAGAGATAGTTTTGAAATAGTGAAAATGCTGGTTTTCAATAATATATAATATCTAGGCAAGAAGATGAGTAAATTGATTTTTCCGTCTTTACTCTCGAAAACCAATTAGATAAAAAGAAATGTTGGAAAGTTGCCTAACAGTTGTTAGGTATCTTAGTTCATAATGAAGAACAAAAAACATTGAATCAATATTTTTCCGAAAACTCGGAAGTTCCCCTAAATATAACTTATGAGCAATCCAGATAATATCCAGAATCATATGACAAAAATCTTACAAGGGGCCTGTACAAGGAAACAAAATTGAATGCTACAGGTTCAGACTTCCGTTGTCAATGAAGGTTTCAACATATTCGAAATCAAAGAAAGAAAAATAGATAAAAATGAATGAAATATTGAAATTATTATAAATACTGAAAATAACCGAACCAAAAAACTCGGACGAGTTACTTGAAACATAAGTAACGTTATAAATTACAAAAAGAGAAAATTTTCAATTATGATATTCAAAAAAAATGTGAATGAAACAAATTATGAAGACCTAAAATAAAAACGATACGTTAAATTAGGTAAACAATAAAAATAAAAGAAACAAAGAATGTAAATAAAATATGAAAGTAAATGATGATGAAAATGAAAAAAATTCGAAATGAGAAAAAATAATAATTAAGATTTCAAACCAAACTACTTCATGACGTACCAATTATTAGTCAGCACAATCGTCTCCAGTTGATAATTGGCCCATTCCTTATTTTCGAGATCACTTGGGCGTTCAACCTGTAGACAGCATCTTTCAGTTTTCTCTCAAACCAGTGTTCCTGGGAGTTTTTTTGTGCTCGACAAGACGGATATTCATGGACCTTTTGATTTCACCGGTACAGGATTTGCCGCAAAAACGTGGTTTTCGGTAAATGCAATTCTTGGAGTCGCCCGCGTTTGGTGCCTCGGTTTATGTGAGGCAGCCACGGATGGTGTTTCCGGGTTTGAAGCAGGTTCCATTTAGAATAAATTATTTTTATTTTCTTCGACAGTTTTCCAACTTAAGGAAGCCATAGAACTGATTGTGTTGGCTTTTCTTCTTTGAGAAGTTCTTATTGACTTCTAGCCAAAGTCTGTTACACTAGCAGAGTCGTAACCACTCTGCTGAAGATCTTCCCCGATTTTGCCTAGTTCCTTATCGATATTTTCCTTCATGTTACAGAACCTGAATCTACGATCAATTAGAATACTAATGATTCTTCCCTTGGTAGATTGATGGTGGTTGGTTTCGTAATTAAGCTACTGTTGGATCTTGGATGTTTCCCATTTGTTGTCGGATCTCTTCACCATTATGTCCAAAAACGGCAACTCATTTTGGACTTATATTGTAAATATATATTCTATATTGTGAATGTTATGTAAGATCTTACTTTGTTGATGTATTGTAGAAATGTCTATGTTATGAAATTTATTCTCTGTTCATCTAGAAAAAACCCTATGCCCTTTTTTGGGTTCATCAACACTCTTGCACCGGGGATACTTAACTTGCGCACAGATGTTTGACCGAAACTTTTCCGTATCTTATAAGGAATAGTATGTGAGGAATTTGGTTCCTTAAAAGGAGTCGGTGTAATCTAAACGAGTCGTCTACCAGTACTTTGAAACAAAATGTTGCCAAGTTTGAGAAGTATAGGATTTTTAGCAAATTCCCAGTTTTGAGAGAACTGACTGAAAACGTTATTGATAAAGTTTTGAATATTCATGAATTTCATTTGGTAAATGTGGAAGAAACCGATAAAGCCTTGTAGTACAAATTTTATTCAATGTCATCCCCCTAAACAATGCTCACTGTTCATGAAATCATCCATACAGTTGAGACGACGAAAGAACACATATGATTTATCAATAAATTACGTGATGAAATACATACTTTTTTATAGCATAATGATCTTCTACGAGTGAAAAAGTAGATATAGTATTTCCAATACCAATTGGAACAGCACCGAGAAGGAATTCCCACCTCGACATAGGCGTCGGCATATTATTTTTCAGTGGTAGTTTTTCAGTTACTTATTCTTACAATCATAGCAATTGATCACCC
>WOGR01000005.1:0-54467 GCA_015342045.1 Leptinotarsa lineolata | reverse complement strand
CCTATCCTTATACAAAAGGAACAAATTCTCTCCTCCCAATTATCGATCAGGAAATTGTCCCAAAACCTGAAAGGGCCTTTCGATCACTCGATTTCTATACTTTTGGAATGTGTGCCTCTTGGTAAAACACCCGAACGGCCTTCGTACACATTCGACAATCTTCGAAATCGAAAAATTTCTCAATTTTTTTTTCAATATTTTCTGCATTTTCGAGTACCATTCGCTGTGCTGAATCAAAAATTGAATGAACTTTTTCAATATTCCTGGCCCTTCTGCCTGAAATTTGCGTTTGGAAATTGTAATGATTTTCAACTGAAAATCTAGATAACTTTTGAACCTTTCACGTTAGAAACACGATTCAGGTGTCAAACAATAGCTACTAAGAAGTTCTATCGATGCTTTTTAGAAAAAAAGCTTGATTTCCCTAGCTGAATAACTAAAAAAGCCATTTTCTATGAAATCGACTTTTTCCCTATTTAAAATCAACAAACACTACTGGTCTTGCAAAATATTTTTCCTAGCACTTAGGAAACGACATTCCACATCTTGATTTTCATAAACCAAGCTGAAATATCATGGAAAAACAGCCCAAAATTTTATCCTCATCTGAAAAATTCAGCTTAAGACTATTAATTCTAGCTAAATGTTGAAAGAAGAATTCATGCAAAGAACATCCGTGTATCGGTTTATGATTTGGTTCTCCCATAAAAAGTGTATGCATGTCCCTTTTTGAATGGAAAGTCTGTAATAATTTGATTGTCCAATTCTCTCAATAATAAGATGGCCAATTTCTATCATTAACAACTAAACTTTCATACCAAATTTTAGCAGTGCCTTGTAATTTATTTAAAGTCTGTTGAATAGTTTGATATTCTGGCCATTAAAATAACTTCGCATGTTGATCAATTATATCTATCCAACTGTTCACATTGTCCATTAACGGGTTAAACTCCGATATAACATTCGATGCCCTGATAACTGTGTCACTAGACAAAGAAATTGAAAAGCGACTCACCACTACTCTGCTAGAATTATGCTTGTTTCTTTTTTCTTACGTTTCCGTTGTCTTTTGTTAGTGTTTGACGAGCTAGATGAACTTGTAGAACTTGAAGAACTTGATGAACTCGAAGAACTACTACGAGAACGTCTTCTACGTTTACCCATGTTGCTGACGTGAGATACAACCACTTCTGATGTTAAGTATCACTAATACATTAAGACACTTCACTCTGAACAAATAGTATATTTCCCAAAGTAATATATCGCCACAACCAATGTATAAATCCTACGCTAGTCTACTCAACAATGAATAATATCTCCCGATGACAGCTGCTTCAATGAATCATCCTTATTACGCATAGCTGGACTATCGATATACAGTGCGGTTGCTCCTAACAACTGCGACCTGTTTGTTGACAGTGGTCAAGAGAATGACTTTTTCATACAAAGGATAAAATTTGAGCAAAACCTTTGGGTGAATGAATATTTGCCAGAATTAACCTGTTTTTATTTTGAGAACTATGAAAAATACTTAAATATAAAATAACATTTTTGAAGTATTTACTGTTTTTTATTTGATCATTTTTTCCTTCATGTCACTTCAATAAAATTTGCACCAAGTTTCTAGTAGTAGTGCAACTGATTCCTTTGGCAGGTTTTATATACTAAAGTACATAAGATGTTTGATTTTTTGACTGATTTGCTTGTATTTGGTGTAAATTCAAGTAGTAGGTATCTGTCAGAACTGTAGCCCAGGAGGGAGCAACAGAACATTTGCAAATATTTCTACAAAGCTGGTTTTTTGTCAGTTTGTTGTTTCGATGTAACAAGTAAATAAAATGAGAGTTTGCACCATTCGGAAACTTTGTTACTATCGATATGTCAGAAAATTTTATTCTTCTTGAAAATTGGTGCATTGCAGAATGATTGCATATGATTTGTCAAAATTTTCAATATCCAAACAGTGTACAGGGAAGAACAAAAAATTGGAATTTTGATAAAGTATGAACTACCCTTATTTTTTACATTATCAAAAGAGTTTCTTTCAAGAAGCTGTAGAATATTGAAAAAACATTTAAAACAATATTGAAATTTGGAATCACAGCCAGGGTAGATTGGACTTGATCAAAAATCTATTATTTGTTCGACCCTGTACACCGTTTGGAAATTTAGAATTTTGACAACTCAAATACAAGTATTCCGAAATTCACCAATTTTTATAAGGAAAAAATGTTTCTTTTGACACTAAATGTATCTGAACGCAACATCATGGGAGTTGAGGATCCCGTGCGGCAACAATATACAAAATTGATCTTATTTAACTGCCAGTAATATACTTCAGCTATACTTAGGTTAGGTATATATTTTTAGTTTAGTTTATTCACGAGAAAGTTTCAAAAGGTAACAGGATCAATTTTTTCTTTAAAAAACAATTGTTTTCTTGCCGGCATTTCGAATTTTATTAAATTCTTTTTCAGGGCTCGAAAAGTAGTTTCTTCGTGTTAATATTACTATTTTGAGAGATTTTCGTTTGTGTCGTGTCGTATTGTGTTAGTGTCTCGAAGTTGTTGCAATGTTTTTTACTTTTTTTAAATGTATCTAATATGTCTGATAGTTTTAAAACAGTAATATTAACACGAAGAAACTATTTTTCGAGCCCTGAAGAATTTAATTAAAATCGAAACGTCGGCCAGAAAAAAATTGTTTTAAAAAAAATTGATCCTGTTACACAACCAATGTTTCTTCAGAAAAACTATTTTTATTGTTGTTATAGTTAACTAAGCTCATTTAGTAGAAATTATGAATTAATGAGTTTAGTTTTAATCACTAATTATTATATTTTATTATTTTATAACAAGTTCATTATAAATTAGGTAATTTATATAGAAATAAAAAAATTAAGAATATCAACTGTGAATGAAACGATAGCTAGGCAAATACCTCTTTATTTTACTCCTCGAGAACATTTAAAGTAAATACATTTTAAATGAATAATGTACTGGGTGATCCTCTACATCTTCCCCTTTTTGCAAATTATACACCATCAATAATTCACAACAAATTAACATATATTATTCTGAAACTAAACTAAAATGATTTCACTTTTGCCTAACATAGAATACTAAAATACCTTCGTTTACTTTGAATACATCATAGAGCTATATCTATGTACTGGTTTTATTATTCTTCCTCTACTACTCTGATTTTCTACAAATATAAAATCATCATTACTTCAGGGATAATAGCTAGAAACCTCCTGTTTCTTTCCATTATCCAACCTAACTTTATATGACCTATGTCTAACCTTATCTATAACTTCTCCCGGTTGCCATCTAGAATTAGTACCCTGAATCATTATTTTTGGATGCTTTCTTAACTCTGGTAAACTTTTTTGGGTTGTTCTATTATAATAGTACCTCTGTACTTCCTGACGGTTATTTAAATTTTTTCTAGTTTTTTCTACGTTTTTTGAACTTGGTTTCAACATACTATCTTCCATAGGAATTATGTCTCTTAATCTTCTCGACATTAAAAGTTGTGCTGGTGAATCAATCTCATTTGAAACTGGAGTATTTATGTACTGTAACCGGTCCAAATACATATCTTTTTTATCATCCCTATTTTTTCTAAGAATGTTTTTTAAAGTTTGCACAGCATGTTCTACCATACCATTACCATGTCGATGGTAATGACTTGAATAATTCAGAAGAAAATTGTGGACCATTATCAGAAAATAAAGTTTTTGGTATGCCGTGACAAGCAGAAACGCTCTTCAAATGCATTATTACATTTAAAGCAGTTGTATTTGTGTTTAAGCAGAGCAATTCTAAGTATTTTGAAAAATAGTCTATGACAATCAAATACTGCTTTTTGTCCAGTTCAAAAAATTCTCACCCCAATTTTTTCCATCGCTGTGATGGTACTTCATGTGGACATAATGGTTCTTTCATTTGAGATTTTTTGTATCTCATACATGTAGAACAATTACCTATGAAGTGGTTGATATCCCTACTCAGTGTTGGCCAGAAATCACATTCTATTGCATAATTTTTTGTTTTTTTTTCGGCCCTGATGACTAATGCAATTTATGCAAAGTTGCATTCACTAATTTTTTTTAGGAATAACAATTCTTTTGCCAAAATAAAGCATATCGTTAAATTCTAACAGATCATTTTTATTTTGAAAATAACATTTGATGTTATCATTATATTTATTAATATTTTGAGGCCAACCATTTTGCAAAAAATTTCATATTTTTGTTAAGTCAAAATCCATATATGTTTCTTTTTGAATGTCTCTCACAAACTTAGACTCGAAATTGTTTTGTATTTTCAGCATGCATACTTGAGCCTCTATATCTACACTTATGTCATCATTTATTTCTGTATTGTTTGTATATGCTCTAGATAATGTGTCTGCTAGATACATGTTCTATCCTGGTGTATGAAAAATATCAATATAATATTTCTGCAATTTCATTAAAATTAGTTGAAGTCTCAAAAGTCAGTCAGTAAGATTTTTTTTTTGAATATAGACACTAGAGGTTTTAATCTGTTCGGATATTGAACCTTTGCCCATATACAAATTGATGAAACCTCTCACAACCGAAGGCAACACCAAGAATTTTTTTTCTATAACAGCAGATCATTTTTCTGCGTCTGCGAACGCACGGGAAGCATAAGCACATGGCATGTTATGCTTTTAAAATACTGCTGCTATTCCATCTTTAGATGCATCAGTGTAGAACGTGGAGATTTTGCGAATATCGAAATATTTTGAAACTGCATTTTCACATATTATATTTTTGATTTTGTCAAACGCTTCCTGTGAATTTTTATCCCAAATAAAAACATTATCGTTTTTTAACAGGGCCTGAAACGGTACCGTAAGAGATGATAAATTTGGAATGAATTTGCCAAGATAATTCACAAAACCCCAAAATATTTGTACCCCTTTTTGATCTTCTGGATTGGGCATTAGTTCTATTGCTTTTGCTTTCAAACTATCAAGTTTGATGCCGTCTCTTGTTATTGTTGACCCAGGTATTTTATTTCTGTCTGATTTATTTTACATTTCTTTATATTAAACTTAATATTTTTTTTGCAATCTCTAACACTCTTTTCAATCTTTGATCATGTATTTCTTGGGATTCCCCACAAATCAGAATATCATCAATAAAAGTATGAACTCCTTAAACATTGAAAATTTCTCTAAATTTTTTATGTGACGTTAACACTATCCCATGAAGCAATAACGTTCAAATGGGGTATTGAACGTACACAATTTTGAGCTTTCATCATCTGACTGAATCTGCCAAAACCCATTGTTAGCATCCAGAGTTGTGAAATACTCAGCGTTAACCAGCCTGTGAGCAATTTCATCAATAGTGGGCGAAGGAAAATGTTCTCTCCTGATAGTCTTATTGAGGTCCTTGGGGTCTAAGTAAATACGAATGTCTCCGTTAGGTTTTCTAACTATTACAATAGAATTAACCCACTCTGTAGGTTCCTGAACTCTTCTAACAATCCCAGTATATTTTAATTCCTCTAATCTTCCTTTCAATTTTTTATAAAAGGGTAAAGGCACTTTCCTATGGGCATGAACAGCCGGGAGAACATTATGATCTATTTCAATTTTATATGTTTGATTCAAACAACCTGTACCACTGAAGACTTCTAGGTATTCATTTCTTATATCATTGTAATCTATTACATCAACTCTCAGTACCAAGTTTAATTTTTTATAGAATCTAAACCTAACAATGAAGGACAGTTATCATTAACAACAAAAAAGTATAAATCCAGTGTTTCGTTTCTATAAGTACATTTCAACTTGATTTTTCCTATTATAGGTATTATTTCTTTTGTCAATGTGCTTAATTTGACAAAAGTTTTTTCTAAATTTCCATTAGGAATTCTATCATTTATAAGGGTGTCCATGGAAATCACATTGACCATTGCACCTGTATCTAATTCAAATTTTAAAGGAGAATTGTTAATATTCATCTCTATCATCTATTCTTGCTCACCTGTCGATTGGACACAACCAACAAAATAATATTTCTCACGGTATTCGTTGTTGTTGCTCATTTCTTGATTTTGTGCTTGAGTCACCGAATGAACACTTTGTAGCTTTTTCCTACACATTTTGGCGTAATGTCCCCGAACTTTACAAACATTACACAATGCGCTGAATGCTGGGCAGTTGAATTTTTCGTGAGTTGATCCACATCGTCCACAATTTGGAGTCCAACGCTAAAGTTGACTGGGATTCTTGTTTTGTACAGACGGATGGTCATACTGCTTCTCATTTGACTTTTTTTGTGTTGATCAATTGTCTCATTTGGTCTCGGTAGTGTAGAGGTTAGCACATCCTCCTTTCAAGTGGAAGACCGGAGTTCGATTCCCTGCCGGGCCATCGTGCTGGGTAGTCGCACGTCAAAAGGTAAGCCTCGTTAATCCATTGCTCCCACAAGTTTCGACTTCTGAGGGTTGACGTTCGTCAGCTGGTTAACCGAACGAACAATTTTAGAACAACAACTATTGCTAGTAAATTTGAGTTCATTCACAATAACAATGAGAAGTATGTGGTATCAATTTTATTTGATTAAGGAAAGCTTATAATTTATTGAATAATGAAATTATGATTAGTAAATTATACAACCTCAGTATCAGAGTATTCGTAGTTGAATGGCTCAAATTATTTGTATCAGACAGAAGTACTCTGAAAAACACATCATCAGAAACTCAAGATATTAGGCTCGGTGTACCGCAGGGGTCGATTTCAGGGCAGCTGCTATTCTGTTTATATAAAATACCCTAATGTTTTCTAATGATATTTCCATATAGTAACATAATAATGAAAAAGTTATAATTCAATACAAATTCATTCGATAATTCAAAATAAACCCAATCATGGATGCTCCGGTTTTTGGGTGCGACAGAAACCAACTGAAACTGAATGTATATAAAATAATTCATTTAGGTTCCTTCTTGTTAAGTTTTTTGGATATTTACTTTATGGTTATTGTTAGTACTTAATAAATATACGCTAAAATATAGTCTGCATTTTTGCATCACCTCGTATAAGTATGTATTTCGCACATATCGTCAAAAGAACTAGTCGAAAAATGCTCTCCACGATGGGAGGACCCGAATTTTTAATTAGCTTGACAGTGAAATATACGAAGGTGCGAGCCGGTGGTGGTAACAAATACCGACCACGTGTATGATTTACCTGTGCTTCTTTATACCCATATCGCAATGAACTCCTTTATACAGTCAACGATTCTCTAATGATTGGGCGGAAGCACCCTCATTTAAACGGAAGCTGCAAAGTAAGAGCAGCTAAGGCGAAAAACTGACGATTTTATACGACATTTGGGGATACATATCAAACTCAAATCATTCCGCAACATTTTGGTACCTTCGATGCGGATGCAATTTTGATATATGCTTTATAATCTCATGCATTCTCGTTCGTCAATAAATATTGGGATTTATTCATATTATTGTACTTTCTTTTTTGTCTCACTTTGGGAATAAAAAAGAATCTCGTGGAATATTTGCGTTCTTTGGTTAATATAAACAAATCACATTTCATTATTACTTTGAACTACGATTATCAAAACACATTTTGAAATTTTCTCTATAAACAAATAAGCGAAATAGTTTTGACTGGGACAATTTCAAAATATCATTTATTCAGTATCGGTCAAGGTCAGTTATTGAATAAAAACACCGAAGAAAATAAAACAATAAACTGCAAATCAATTATCAACTTCTAACGGCGAACCTTGGTTCAACAAATATTGAGAGCAAGCTGTCGCCTCCAAAAATCACGCCTACCGGCAGTGGCGCATAAATCCCAGTGCCGAAAACCGAATTAGGTTTGTTAATGTTCGCAACAGCTGCAAATTTAGAATAAATGAAAGCAAAATATTGAGCGATCATCAATATGGCTTTCGGAAACAAAGATCAACAGGCGACCTTGTATCGTATGTCACCTATATTTGGAATAATCGAGAAACATGGAGAGTCGAGAGTTGTTGCGCTTGATATTTATAAGGCCTTTGACCGTGTGTGACATGAGGGTTTGCTGGCCAAATTTCGATGCTATGGCTTGTCGGATCATTTCTGTGTATAGCTCTCCAGCTTCCGGATATCTCTCAAATACTTTTACCATCAACGTTGGTGTTCCCCATGGATTTATATGGTCTCCACCCCTTTTTTAAATTGTATATCAACGACTTATTAGGAAAAAAACAAGCATTAGGAAAAAACGACAGCACATTTCTATCGTCATTTCATTTGGCCATGTTTTGTGACTTATACCAAGGCCTTCGATTGTGTAGACCACATGCTACTTCTTCGCAAGCTATAGTCTACGGATTTAGAGGATCTGCATTACTTTGGTTTGAGACGTACCTTTCTCATCGGCGGCAGAATGTTCTATTAGATGGAATTTCATCAAAGGAACGTTCCATTAGCTGCAGGGTCCCACAAGGTTTCGTTTTAGGACCGGTGTTGTTTCTTATTTATGTCAATGACTTAGTCCATGTTGTCATAAGTGGTTGATTCACATGTTTTGCTAATGACACCATTATCCTCTGGCATAGCAATACCGCCTCCACTATCAGGCAAATTTACATTCACTTTATCAAATCATCGTCGACATAAGAAGGGTGAATTAGTGGTATGATTCCAATCTTTTATCATTCAACATCGACAAAACAAATGTGGAAAATTTAAAAATTGAAAAGTTAGAGAAAAATCAATTTTTAGGGCTCTATATTGATGAAAATCCAAAATTCGATTTCCTTGTCGACTACTTATGTAAAAGACTAGCAGCAGGATGCCATGCAGTGAGAGTTGTTGCAAGAGAGTTAGATACTGCTATATTATAAGATTAGTTTATTTTTCACAAAAAGGAGTCCTATTCACGTTATGGAATTTGTTTCTGGAGAAATTGTGCACAATTTTGTTTCAATATGGTATTCTCTCTACAAAGAAGATCCATAAGATATTCATGCAAGGCTAGCCACAGGGACTGATGCCGCCCTTTATTTGTGAAGCAGAAAATTCTGACCTCAGTATGTCTTTTTATTTTAGAAACAGTATGTCTTATCCACAAAAAATATAAAAATCAATTAAATACCACCTCAACTTATAGCACACGTCAGTCTTACTTCATTTTCCTTCTAACACCTACTGTAGCCCTTACACAAAATTCTATTATTTTCAATAGCAATAAGTTATCTAATCACTTTCCCATTAATTTAAGGCGAATACATAATGAAAAAAAATTCAGAAAAAAAGTAAAAGAATTCCTTGTTGGGAGGCCCTATTATAGTGTGGACGAATTCTACTAAGGCTCCATCGAGTAATTGGCACGTAGGTTTGTGTAACAAAATATTGAAATCAACACGAAATGGCTGTTAATGTTCATTACGTAGGATTTTATATTTACATTTACTCAATATTCACATATTCATGTACTTATATTTTTTGTATCTGTTCAGCTGGGCTCAATATTGTTCTATTCCTATGCGCTGCTCTTGTCTCTAAGCTTTATTTTATAGCCTGTATTTGTTTATTTAATATCCCATATACACATTACACTTTACTAGACTTTGCCAATAAGATGTTCAGATCTTGGGTAATAAAGCATATTTTAATTTGATTTGATATGATATTTTATCAATAAAATAGTGATAATAGTGTATTATAATAAAACGCAACTGACAGCTCACATGTATATCACAAGGAGCTTTACTGACGAGTGCACTCTCCCTACCAATTCCCATTTATTTTATTATACTCAATAATTTTGTATCAGTTTTAAAATCCTAAATCTTTTCATTCATTGACTGTCAAGCGAAATGAAGTTCGCCGGATTCGCTAGTTATTCAATAAAATATATGCTTTTTTAAATTATTTTCAAAAACAATCATTTTATATTTCATCTATTACATTTTTCATTTCAATTGCCAGTTCGACATCAGCATTTATTTCTCCGTCCTGGGAACTGGAAACAGCCATAAAACGAATCACAAAAAGGCCATGCAGATACATAACAAATAAGCACCCCAAACACACTTTTCGATTCGTTTTGCAGTCATCGAAATCGCAGCGTCGCTAATCGAGGCACTCCCCTGCTATCAGTATTCATTGTCGAAAAATAAGTATCCACCGACGTCGTTCTTATGTGCTTACATAGACGCTCTTATACCGGGTGTTACGCCTTAATTTACTTACTCTTTCATTGCCCTTTTCGAGTGCCCTAATGGTTCGTTATGTGGGAACAAAATAGAAAAAGTACTAGCTCATTGAGAACCCTGTGCATTGAACGAGAGAGTGTGTTGTTTCAAATAGGTGAAAATGTTTTTATAAGTCATTATACTTAATTACAATACTTTATTTTGTGAATTATATGGAAATGTGGGAGAGCTACATTATTTTGAAATTATATACAACATTTCCGTGCTAGGAATCACACGTTAAAAGGTAAGACCTCGTTTGTCCTTAGCTCGCACAAGTTTCGACTTCTGAGGGTTGTATTTCGTAGGAATGCGACAGCTGGTTAACGGAAAAAACAGATTTTGAACAGATTTGAAACAGATTTCGACTTCAAACTCTGAACTCCGTCTTCAGTCTCAAAATTTCGAATTCAGTCTCAGAATTTCTACTGTAATCACGGAATATCGACTTAAGAGTCGAAGTTATTTCAACGTTAATTTTTTATTTCAAATTCAAAATTCCTACCTTCCACTTGAAAAAAATTGATTATTTTGTAGGTATGCTTGTTTGTGATAGATAAATTCAAAACTCACTTAAATGATTTCAAAATTGCTTTCTTCGATAGCAAATAACAGCAAATAACACTAACTGAATTTTATTTTTCAAACATGTAAAAAATCCCCATTTTGCTTTTTGATATTTTGATTACACATGAAATAATGTACTACCTACATTACAATTGAGATAAAAGAGAACAAAATCTGGGCTGGGAGGCCGTGGTCAAATGGAACCTGAAGTACAGACGTTTCGTCTACTACTGCGGTTCTACAGTCAGTTCAGTCAACATATGTGAAGTTTTTCTGATACAATTGAATTTTTGCTGGGAAATATTTGCCGATACATATTGAATTTTCTATCGATAAATAGAGTTTAGAAAGCTCTTTGAAGTGGTGACTCTCAGAAGTATAAATTCAAAAGTGAAGATCTAGAAAAACCTACTGTGAACACGAAAAATTGTCGTTCATTATTTTTTTACAACTGAAATAGAAAACAATCGAAGCAAATAATAAAAAATACCCAGTGGCATATCAAAAATAAGTAACAAGCTCGTTGAATCCAACCACTTGCATATCTTCAATTTTTTCAAAATGGTCAATTTCAGTTGTGAAACTGCACAAAATGCTCTCAAGTATATTTCACAAAAAATTTGTGGTATGTGTATGTGGTATGCATACAAATCCGTCAAGGATCAAAAATCTATTTGCTGCCACAATTCTTCAGAAGATACTGAACAGAGATGCGATTTTGAAAAAAGTATGTAAGAGAAAACTATTGATGAGTTAACTGAAGATACGAAGGCTAAGGAGAGACAAATTAAAAAATGAATTGAATGAATTCATTGAAATTGCTTTAAAATCAGAAAAAAATTATGCATTCCAATGAAAAATTAAGAAAAAATCAAACTGGAAGCAGAATTGTAGATAATAGAACAGCAAAAAACTGATGAGCAACTGAGCAGTAGACCCACTTGTTCGATTTCTACACAAATTGTCTACGAGACTACGGAGCAAATTGGTGTCCAAACCAGTATTAAAAAAAAATCTGCACAAACAGATTATAATAAAGAAGAAATAGTGGAGATGAGAGTAGGAACAAATATGTGAAATTAGTAAGTAGACATTTGATTGAAGTGATAACCCAGCCCAGATTTGCACACAGCCATCTGTAGATAATATTGTCATGGTTGACCTAGGAGCACCTATAATTGATATTTCACAAAAAATACTCATTATTGGACATGAGTAGCCACTGAACTTTTTACGTATTCTACAGAAAATATTGAAAACTGACAAATATTTAATATAAGAAAATGTTGAGCCCTTCTCTGAAATTTCTGACCTGACAGAAAACATATTTCTTGTCACACTAAAATATGGTTCCGAAGAATATGTTTTAGTAATGTGTAACACAAATTATATAAGTAATACCGAAATCTGTACAAATCATTGAAACAAATAATGCCGATTTGTTACGTATCTGTTACTGATTATTGAATGTGAATTCCCAACAAATAAAATAATCTTCAACGAAATGAGAAGAGAGATACATTTATTTACGAAACGTAATGTAGGCACTTTTATTGAAATGTTTATGGACTACTCTAGATAGGTAGGTAGCAAATTTGTTGTACTTGACAATGTGAAATTTTATCTTTCACGCAACAAAACAGGTTGTACTGTTCTGAGAACAATTCAGATCGATGACAAACTTGCTACACATTTTAATTAATTAAGTGAAGATAATTTTTCAGAGAGGCGTTCAAGTCGGACAACTATGTTTAGCAGTGATTCCCAAAGTGACCCAGGTGGACCCCCAGGGGTCCACGTGAGACTTGATGGGGGTCTACGTAGGCGTGAACAAAAAATGGGAGTCCATAAGATGTTGATGGGGGTCCACGGAAAATTATCTGCTTTTGATAGTAAAGAGCAAAAATGTAAACATAGTTTTTATAAGGGCCTACCTACATTGTTTTAAGTACCTAACTAAGCAGATGATATTTTAATAAGGCAAACGACTGTTAATTGTCCAAACTTGCGTATTCGATATTACGTACAACTTCGTGTACATGTACAGACTTGCAAAGCGCTATCCGCCCGACAATGCTTAATGCTTGTTCAGACATGAACTTGATCACCACTATAAATACTTGATGCCAAAGGCAAACTCATTCATTTGTTTCCGGAATTTCGAAAAAAAGGTGTGAGAAAATTTATATCAGTGTTTGCTAGTGCCGGAGAAAAGTAAGTACATACCTTTTTTTTGTTATAGTACTTAAGTATTTTGTTTACGTGTACTAGTCGGTTGATCACAACTGCTTGTATAGATAGGTAACTTAGGAACTTACAGATATTTTAATTGTCCTCTTTCGATTTGAAGACAAACACAGCACGTTTTATTCAATTGCGAGCGGTGCGCGGGCGACGGGAAAAGGGCGGGGCTAGAGCATCGATGCCAGTTTGTCACGTTTTAACAATGAAGCCGCAGACAAAAAATACGCAAATACACGGAGCGCGTGAACTCATTGATTTGATGAAATGTTAGTTATCGTTTTTATGGACAATTTTGGGATTTCGACTTTTATTTTTTCCTACACAAATATGATCAGTATTCGATACTGAGTACACCAATTTTTATTTGTACTATTAAAAATTAGTGGTAAATTAGGTACTTTAAAATTGATACCGTTTTGTGAAAACGTCTGTATTTGTCTTAGCGGTTTATTAGTTGGCCCCTTTACAAGCCGTAATTCTATTTCCGCGTGCTGACAAAGGCTGCGGTGTGATACCTATATTCAGAAAAAAAACTTGGTTACTAAAACATTTTTTACAGGTAAGGTAACTGACACGAAACATGGCTACAGCAAAGAAAAAATGTCGACAATATAGTGTCGATTATTTGAAATATGGTTTTGTTCCATCAGAGGCAGACAAACAATTGCCCATGTGCCTATTATGCAACAAAGTTTTGAGCAATGACTCTATGAAACCATCAAAGCTCGAAGATCATCTAAAAAGGTGTCATACTGATAAAATAGGTAAAGATTTAAAATATTTTCAAACATTGAAGGAAAAATATGAAAAGAGACCCACCATGCACAGTATGTTCGCTTCAACATCTCAAAGTAACGATGATGGCTTGCGGGCATCTTACAATATCTCATTACTTATAGCAAAATCTGGAAAACCGCACACTATCGGAGAACAATTAATTTTACCCGCTGTTGAAGAGGTTTTAAAAACTGTTTTGCACAAATCTCCATTTGACGTACTAAAAAGAATTCCATTAAGTAACAATACTGTTCAAAGACGCATTGATGAAATGAGCTCTGATAACGAAAGTTTTTGTGCGATCATCTGCAAAAAACTCATTTTTCTATACAACTGGACGAGGCAACGTTACCCGGTAATGAAGCATTATTATTGGCATATGTCCGATTTATTATGGAGGAAGAAATTCACGGAGAATTGCTATTTGCCAGAACTTTGGAGACTGACACTAAAGGCGAATCAATATTTAATGTTCTGAGTAATTTTTTTACGGAAGAATTGATTCCATGTACAAACATTATTTCAGTGGCAACAGACGGAGCTCCTGCAATGGTCGGGCGATATCGTGGGTTGTTGTTGAACGTTTATTTATTCCATTTGTTATGGGATTTTACAATTTGTAAGTACATTTTGTGGGGGCCCTGCTATAGGCATATGCCTCTTCAGGGCCTAAGGTATCGTGGGTTTATAAGTCATCTCAAAAGAATTATACCAGGACTTACAGCTATTCATTGCGTAATCCAACGACATCTTGTGGCAAAACATTTAAGTGACAGGTTGAACTGATCTCTTCATTTTGTAATAGAAGCTGTCAACAAAATCAGAAGTAATGCATTGAATACGCGTTTATTTGCTCAATTGTGCGATGAAAATGATGAAGATTTCCAACGACTGCTCTTACATACTGAAGTACGCTGGTTGTCGAAAGGTGCATGCTTAACGAGATTTTACCCTGTTTTCGATTCCGTATTGGAGTTCCTAGAAAGTAGAGATTCAGATTTAAAAGAAAACTTGATCAAATTCAAAGCAAACATTGCGTATTTGACAGATTTGTTTGAGAAATTTTATATCAACTTGCAGTTACAAGGGGACAGCCTGAATTTAATAAAAACAAAGGGGATAATTTCGGCTTTTCTTGGGAAATTGAAATTTATGAAGCAAAACATTAGTCGGCGCGAATTCTCTCAATTTCCAAACTTCTCGCAGGTAGAATGTATTGATGAGGATATCCATACCTACAGTCAACATTTAAGTGCCCTGCATGATGACTTCAAAACCAGGTTTGAAGATATGCTGACGATGGATATACCACCATGGATCATAAATCCATTTGAATTTGATGAAACGGAAGTGGCCAATGTTGTATTACAAGAGGAGCTGCTCGAGCTAAGCACTAATAAGGAGCTGAAAGTGCAATTTAGAAAAGGCTACCAAACATTTTGGCTGCAAGCATAAATACCCGAAAAATATCCTGGACTGTGGGAAATCGCAACGAAATTTTTAATAGCTTTTCCCTCGTCATACCTTGTCGAAAGGAGTTTTGGTGCCGTTACAAACCTCTTAACAAAAAAAAGGAACAAATGAAACATCACAGAGCGGGGGGATTTGCGATTATTTGCTCACAAAAATAAAGCCAAACATTGATTGTTTGCTGACACTTCATAAAATACATCCTTCCCATTAATTAAAATTATGACCTGAACCTATATTACCTTATTAATTTTTTCTTGTAATTCTATTTTTTTTTATAAAAAAAGTGTTACAAAATGTACTATTTTTCGTTTTTATTTTACCTGTCGGAATATAGGACAGAACTCAGAAGCGACACAATTTTCATTTTTTGGCAACTTTAAGAATGTGGTAGAAATGTAGCAGCAGGGGGGCCACCGAAACCAGTAAAATTTTGAAAGTGGTCCACGAGAAAAATAAGTTTGGAAACTACTGTAGTAGATGCTCAGTGTTTCCCATGAACTGCCATAAATGGGTATAGGTTATTCTCGAAAAGCCGTCTGACGTTTTTGAGAATTGAGAGTTATTTGACGACATTCGTACTTTGGAATGAAATTTGACTTACTATGCCTATGTATTGGTATAATAAAAAATCTTTTGTTTCAGTGCTTATGTGTGTCAGTTTCCTGCCAGTAGTACTTCCATTATTTTACTCGTTAATGGATTAACAAGTAAAATATAAAAATGGTTTATTCTATTCAGGATAAGATAGTAATGTAATAGATGTGTCAACGTAACCAGTACAATTTTCAATGAGCAACACCCAAATAAAAACGTAAATAGTAAATACGTTTTGGGACTAATTTAAAAATTTCAACAAATGGGATATGTGGCAAATATTAAACGTCAAATTGAAAACCCAGTGAGGAACGAAGCGGTGAAGGAAGTCGTTTTAAGACAGGTTGCTGCGGATCCAACTCTTGGTACACGAAAGCTTGCCGAATTATCTAGAGTGAGTCGACGTACCGTCAGGCGAATTTTGAAAGCTCACAGATTCTATCCATAGAAAATTAAACTGGTCCAGGAACTCAACGAGAACGACTTTGATAGTCGCATACAATTTTATGAACTCGTGAGTGAACGTGCTATACCTATACAAGATCCAAATTTCGTTTTCAACGTTTGTTGTTCGGATGAATGCAGTTTTTATCTCAACGGGATTATCAGTGGACATAATTGTCGGTACTGGTCAGATTGTAATCCAAGAGTGTTTCACCAAGTACATATACAATACCCACGAAAGTTAAACGTTTGGGATGGACTATTTGGCGATCGTATTGGTCTATATATTCTACCAGGTAAACAGACTGGAGATATGTATTTGGATTTACTCGAAGATACCGTTGATCCAACGTTAACGTACATATTAGAAAACGATAACCGATACTTTGAGGATCACCTAATATTCCAACAGGACGGAGCTCCTCCACATTTTGCTGTACCTGCATAAAAAATGTCCTAGACATTGGATTGGAAGAAGTGGATGCATTGAATGGCCCCCGATCTCCCGATTTATCCCCTCAGATTACTTTTTGTAGGGCCATTTAAAAAGTAAAATATACACCACTCAGCCAGACTCGTTAGAAGAGTTACGTCAACGTATTATAACCGAATGTCGTCAAATAACCCCAGACATGCTCCAGAACGTCAGACAACGTTTTGAGACGAAGTTATACTCATATATGGCAGTGAATGGAGAACAGTTCGAGCACCTACTGTGAGTTTATGTAGTTTGGATTGATCTTATTTAAATTTATTCTCAAGTTTCCAATTTTTAAGTTCATAAGTTCATGCAATGTTAATTTATTTCAATTTTTGTTCTTTTCTTGTGAATTGTTCACATTTCATTTCAAATACAATTACATAAGTTGAAATACGACAGTTATTTTCTCCACAATAGGGCGCCAAAGTGAAAAGTTAGGTAGCGAACACTCACGTGTCTGAATTCCTTATGGAATTAACTCTTCAATGCTGTACTTTCCCTATTCAAAATGTAAGAGTGACCAAGAGGTGGGGAGAGAGATATGACAGTTGAGGTTACGACAGGAAGATGTCTCCCTTGGATTTAAAATTGACGTGTTTTTGCATTATTGTTACAACACATGTGGTTTGAAGAATTCTTTTTTGGTGCCGGGTCGAATCGAACCATAATTACAAATTTCGCTCGCCATCTTGTTTTTTGCATCGACAAAAAATCATAATTTCCGACCCTGAAAATCCCCACTCACAAATTTTGATTCGAATCAGACCATAATTACAAATTTCGTCCGCCATCTTGGAGCCACCATCTTGATTTTTTGAATTGAGAAACAATTCTAAATTTCCGACCCTGAAAACCACTATTTATCAATTTTGAATCAAATCGGACCATAATTGCAAATCTTGTCCGCCATTGTGGAGCCGCTTTTTTTTTCCCACTTGGATTAAAAATCGACGTGTTTTTTTTGCATTTTTTTCAGAACATGTGTGTTTTGAAGATATTCAATCTGTGTCGCTTTCGGTGCCCCATCCTGTATATAAATCCAGTCATAACAAATAACCATAATATTTTTAATATACAGAGTATGTTGTATTGCTTTCAGATTCAAAAAAACAATAATAATATCCATATTCTAAAAGTTCCAAATACATATATATTTTTTTTCTGATTATTCACTAATCTTATCAAAATAACGTCGACCTGAATATTACTTGAAATGGTTGTTGTAATACAATCGAATAATAATTTCGTATACCTCATAGGTTTGCCGAGTCAATTGAATTGCACCCGAGTGTAAATCAGTCTATAAAGCAAATTCAAATAATACGATTAGAGGAATGATTTAGTTGTCTCTATTCAGTTGCAAACTCACTTGAAATTGCTTACATTGAACTCTTAATCCCTCATCCCTCATGTACGTCACAGATTTGTTCCAGTTTGAGTGGTACAAAACATAAGTGTGGGATTAAATGGTTCGTAGAAATATAGTGAATACGGGATTTTTGAATATCGAGTTTTTCAAAAAATACTGAAAATTTCCCAAATTCTTGATGAATTTGGGAAACCCATACACTTCTCTCAAATAAGACATCTGTCTTTTTTGAGCAAAGATACCATAGATGTACATCAAATATTCATGGCATAATCATTGTTATTCCGAGATAAGTCTATAATAATAATTTTTTAAGAATATGTTAGGAATAGACATGGATCAGTGTTTTGAGGTTAGAGTCTACTTTTTTGAAGATCAAAGTTTAGTTTTCCACGTACCATTGCCTGACACATAGACGCCTGTTACCCTCCTTGATTATTTTTCACGATCAATATTTGAGAATTCGTTCAGAATTTCAGGTATTTCCATAAAAACTTCTTTCAACTGATCCTTTGAAAAAGTAGTCACTTAATCCATTTGATGAATCACCTATCTGCCGATCGGCGTCGACGAGTTCCACCATATAGTCAGAATTCAAAAAGTTTTGTTGCAGGTATATGCAGAAAAGGAATAGAAGAATTAACAGGCCAAGCTTTATTATGTTATAGTCTAGACAACTTATTTTATAGAATTTTCAAAAATTGTCACGTTACTCTGTTAACGGCATTCTAACAAACATCTCTATGGAAAAATTCTTCACAAATTGTTGACAAAATTGTACAAAACTGGATCGATTCAAAATGAAGAGAGACTAGGTGAAAATCAGGTACTCAATGAAGCTACAGGGAAAGCAGTATTGGAACAAATTGCAATGATCGCCGCGACGAGCATCAGTTATAAAAGTACCCGGCGAATATTACCATTCGGTTAATGGTATTATAACTGAATAAAGACGACTTCGATCCAATTTTGAAAAAGCATGAGTTAACGAACAATGGAAAATGGTAATGGTTTCTCGAACTAGTTTACTTTTTTTTGAACGATGTAATCGCCATAATTACCATTACTGGGTCGATAGCAACCCTAGGGTTATTCATATAGTACATACCCTCGAAAGTTCAACATATGGGGGCTGAAGTTTTTTAACATCGTCCTCAGGATCCTTTGTTCTTCCTGAAAATTCAACTGGTAATAATTAACAAATTATTGCTTCGAAATGCTATCGACTCCGCTCTCACTAATATCATAGAGAATAATCCAGCACATATTGAAGATCGAATTATGTTCAGACAAGATGGTGTTTCTCTATATTAACCACATAATGTATTTTTTTTAGATTCCGACAGTACTGGGTAGGATGAAGTGGTGCAGTTGAGTGGTTTTCCTGCTCGCCAGAATTTTTTGTGTATCGCACTCCACTTGAATAACTGCAACTGCTTCTGAATGTTCGAAAACCATTTGAAGTTAACCTGTATTATTGTAGATTGATGGACAAACAATTCCTAGTAATAACTTTGTTAGTAATGTGAGTTTCCGAGTAAAATCCATTTAATGTTTGGATTTTTAGAAAAACTTATTCGTGGCATCTCATAGCTCCATATTTTCCAAACGAGAAAGTTAATTTTCATGAGCAGAGCAAGAGCAGAAATGGAACAAACCACTTGACCATCATTCTTGTTGAAATTGAATTAGGATAACCCTTCCACAGTTGAATGTTTCGCATTTTTTTTGTATAAACTGACTAATACAGAATAAACTTCAGAAATAAAACCTTTACTTTCTATGTCCTGCGTTCTCTCGATATAGTTATTTGAAAACAATTTGTCTCTATCCATTCTTCTTTCTGTAGCAAGAAGTCTCTTCAAGGCATTCTCTCTACTATTGAGTATGAAACAGTACTTCTTTGGAAAGCAGATGATCTGATTCTACCCAATAGTAGATCCTCACATCATCAATCATTTCAATCAATATCTCTCGATATACGTGTGATTGAAAAACCCAATTGGTTTCTTCTTGTTGTCCCACTACCTAATGATGTTTCGAAATATTGTTTGCAAAAAAAATTACAATCACTTCATGTCATTTCAGGACGCTTATCTATTTCACCAACACATGTCGCATTCCATTTATTGAAGAATTCATCAGCCCTAATTGGCAGCCCTACTTGGCATGACGAACAGGGATTACAGAATATCGATGACGAATCAGGAAGAATGCTGGAACTCATCACAGGGATTCGTTCAGCCACTTCACTCGCTTTGCCATCATTTCTGTCCTCATTTTGCAGTATTTCAAATCTTATAGAAATCATCCTACGATACCAAAAGCCAATATCTGATTGTGTATTTGATCGAGGCAAATCTCTTTTGGAATCCAGAACCAGAGGGCATAGGATAAACCATTACTATGTCAAGCAACTAGTATTCTTCTGAAGACAGATTTTGACACTTTAAAAAATAAGACTCGTCTTCCCACAGTTACTGTGAAAGAATCTGGTGCTTGGATAAATGCTATCCCTGTAGCATCACTTGGGACTCTCCTCGATGATGATCCTTTCAAACTCGCAATTGGATTTCGACTCGGTACACCACTGTGTGTTCAAGACTTTTGTAAGTATCGTAGTACATTTGTGGATGAATCAGGCACTCATGGGTTGAGCTGCCGTTTTAGCGCTGGACGTTTATTTCGCCATTGTGCCATAAATGATCTAATCAAAAGGGCATTAATTTCAGCTAAAATTATTACGATTTTGGAACGAATAGGTACAAGTCGAGACGACGGAATACGGCCAGATAGTATGACTCTTGTTACATGGAAAAACAGTAAATTATTTGTTTGGGACTTTACTTGTGTAGATACATTAGCAACTTGCCATCTTTCTGCTACTTCTGCGAAAGCCGGTGCTGCTGCCTCATTAGGAGAAGGTTTCAAACTACGGAAATATCAGAATTTGGGAAACAACTGTTAAAACTTTTGGTGTTTTTGGCTCTGAAGGATTATCTTTCATTAATGATATTGGAAAAAAGTAACCAATGAAACCCTTCAACCCTCCTTCAAAAAATTTGTACCCATCTAAAGAGAAAATGCGGTTTTGTTTTTTTGCTATTCTTCCTGATTATAAAAAACTCAATGAAATTTTCATGTTTCCTGAAAACTAACTTTTGAGAGAAGAAAAACAATAACAAACCACTTTATAGAATTCGAACAAAAGCAAATGGAAAAATTTTAGATGATTTTTAAAGATTTTTTGAATTGTCCAGTAATACACCCTTCAGTCAAAACACTTGGGCTTACTGTGTTGAAGAATATTGGCAACTCCTGTTTCATGAACAGTGTAATCCCATGTTTATCAAACACGGGATGGTTATTGGAATATTTGAAAAAGGATGAGTACATGAAAGATATCAATACTATTATTTCTAGTATGGAGGGTGCTTTAATCAAAGCGTACGCAGAAGTCATCAAGGAATTGTGATCAGAAGATTCATTGATGGAGTAGTTAACACAGTCTCCTTGAAAATTCAGATCCAAAGTTTTGCCCAATTCATGGGTCATTCCTATCAAGACGCCTCGGAGTTTCTTCGTTATCTTTTAGAAGGTTCATATGAGGACGTTAATAGCATTAATAAAAAACCTAAATCGATCTTAACAGGGATTGACGAAAAATTGAGCGACAGCGGAAATGCACAAGAGTCATGGCTCAGATATTTGAGGATGTATGACTCTAAGATTGTAGATAATTTTGTTGGTCAATTGAAATCCTCAATGAAGTGCACACACTGTGGACACTCATCAGTAACCTTTGATTCTCTCTGGGATTTGTCTCTCCCCATACCTCAGAGAACTAACCAGTTAGGTTTGTCGCAGTGCTTGGATCCCTTCACAAGAGAAGACACTTTGGATGAGAATGAAAAACCGACGTGCTTGAGATGCAAGGCAAGGAGAAAATGCACGTGCATTGAGATGCAAGGCAAGGAGAAAATGCACGAAGTCCCTATCAATTCATAATTTTTCCCGTATTTCAGTAATTCATTCAAATAGATTTTCTCTAACGGAAATATTCAGAGATAAATTAAATGTTTTCATTGAATTTTCCCTAGAAGGATTGGGTTTGAGCACTTTTGCAGCAGATAATTTGGCTACTTGTCGTTATAATCTATATGCACATTCGAATCACAGTGGGACTACTTACAGCGGGCATTATTCCCTAGCCTCCTCAAGCGGGTGTGATGATCATCATTTCCGCTTGAAGCTATTGTATACCAAAACACGTATCCCGGTTTTGTAAACGTTTCATAGAGAAAATTTCACAGTATAAGTTAGTTTCGAAAATTTTCTGGCAGTTATGCTTTGCGGTATGTTTTTACAGACCAACCTGTATGAGAAATATGTTAGTCCTAGAACTCCTGAACATATTTTAATATTTCAGTATTTTGAGAAACGAGGGTTATAGAATCTCGATTATCACAATTAAATGTGCTGGATAACATGTTTTGGTTTTGCTTCTACATATTTCCACTGAAAACAAATGTATGAAGACGTTTCATCCGTCACTTCGTCACTGTTCAAACAAATCTCTGTCGGGGGAACTATCCCAAATTGAATAAAATACACGTAGAGGGCGAGTTCTACGCACTAATGACGGAAAACATAACTTTTCTATAAGCCGAGTTGCCGCCAAGAAGAAACAATGCTCCTTAGCTCTGAAATTTATGGCCGTATTTCGAGTGACGTTCCATTACGCGATAAACATAAATAATCCGCTAAGACCTCGTATCAAGTTGAGCATGAGCCTTAGAATACGTGACCCAAGTCCATCATGACTACAAATTGAACACGTTCGGACGCGTTTCGTGTTTGATTTAGACGAATCTAATTGTGAGGTGTAGTCCGTGGGCTTACGCTATCGATACTGGGTACTGAGGTTAATCTAATAACGTACCTAAATTGGAAGTGAACGGCGTAGAAAATGGCCACTCTTTTGATACCTTTGGTATCTATAAAATCGCAGGGAGTAGAAAGTCAATCGAATAGAGATTATTTTATTTAAATATTGGACAGAACTGGCCGATACTTGATGAAAATCCATAACACTATATAATTTACTACAATATTTTCATTATAATGTTTTTTCAAAAACCGCGACACGCGTCCCGAGAATGTTGAATCACTCTTAATTCACAATCGTTTTATGCTCACTAATATTACCTATCAGCTCCAATCCAATCAGAGAGACTTCTGAATTTACCGAGTTCTAGTAAAAAACGTAAATAAAATTACGATATTACGTCGTAATTGAATCTAGGTATGATTTCCGGGTATTAAAATATGGAACTGCGCCGAACCATTCAAATATATTTGATCGTTCATTATTAGATATTGGGAGTTTTTGAATTTATTACTTTCCGTACTTTCCAGATGGTTGAGTTTCAAACCTTTCTTCCGGAAATGAAGTGTTTGGAGTTCCTGATTGATCTCGTACTCCGTAAGAACTTTTTTCATTCTGAAAGCTGTTTCTATGTTTATTCATGCATGCTTTGAAAGTTCTTCCAGTTTAACCTATGTAAAACCTCGAATATGTTGCACATGACTATAAATAGATGACCTATCTGAGACTGAACTCGTGTTTTTGTCATTTTCAATATGCATACTCAAATTATCATCAGTTTTTTAATTTTAAGCCATCTTTATACCTTTATTTTGCAAAAAATTCACTTCTCTGTGAAGCATTCGACAGCAATCCATAATGTGTTACAGTTAAATATATCAGTAAGATTTATTTCATCTAGTCTCAGTTGTATTATTCAATTTTGACTATACAAAAGCCTAGTTAGGCCAAATGATATTGATAAAATATAGTCAAAGTGGAACTAGAATATTTATTCAAAATTCTTGAATCTTGCCTGAGGTTTATTGTTTACGATCATGTGTCTATCATATGGTGATCCCAGTAGTACTAAGTCCAAAAAAAAAACACAAAATTTTTGGAAAAAAATTAATTATTTCTCAACATTAACTCCTTGCAGCTCTATACACTTTTCCCAGAAACGTTCAATAAGTTCGATACCGTTTTCATTATAAGAACTGCCTTGCTCCTCAGAATAGGCATTAACTACCGACATCTCTTCTTCATCATTGAATGATCTTTGACTACTGAGCCATTTTTTCAAGTTTAGGAACAGAAAAGGATCCGAAAGGACTAAATCTAGCGATTAGAGCGCATGAGGCAGCAATTAAAACTTCAATTTGTTAATTTCTGTCATTGCGATAATGGATTTTGGAGTTAGTGCATTGTCTTCATGAAACAACACTTTTTTAGTAGCCAAAAGCGGCGTTTGCTTGATTTCTTCACTCAAACGTTGCAATAAGCTCGCATAATACTCGCCGTTGATAGTTTTACCTCTTTTAAGATACTCAATGAAAATTATCCCACGCGCATCCCAAAAAATCGATGCCATGATCTTGTCTGGAGATGAAACAGTCTTCTCTTTCTTTGGCACCGGTTCTCTCTGTTGAGTCCACTGTTCTGATTGTTCTTTTTTCTCGGGTTCAAAGTGATTGACCCATTTTTTATTCATGGTTATGAAACGATGCAAGAATTCTGCTTTGTTGGTGTGAAACTTTGCTAAAAACTCAATTAAAACATCTTCACGACACTTTTTTTGCTTGAGTGAAGCAAATGTGGCACACAGCTTTCTTATGTCCTAATTTTCAGATACTATACGATGTATCGCACAATTTGAAGTGCCTACTAACTCTGCTAGCTAGCGCACTTTCAGTCGACGATCATTCAGTGCCGCTTTGTGGATTTTTTTATTACAAAAAACACATCAACCAAATTGGTTATTAGCGACACAGTTCAAGTTACATTTCTAATTATAGTTTACTTGTTATTTGAATAGAGTTCAGAAAACACAATAATTCATCAAAAGCACAATTAGGGCCTAGTGTATCCTTCAAAATAATGGTATTCCATGATGATTCCTCTGCTGGTTGAAGAGCGAACAATCAGTAAGGATATGCTTCACAGTAAGATTCACGTGACACGCTTCGCATGTTGGTTCATTTTTGTTTTGAAATAAGTACTCGTAAGGCGTGTGTGTCCTAACCGTTAACGAGTTAGGATTACTTGGTCCCTTCGATGTTTAAATAATGTAGTACATGGTTTCACTTCTCTTAGCTTTGATGTTGAACTTTGCCAACGGTTTTGCCATGCGACTAGCATGGCCTCTTCAACTGTTTTCTGCATGTCTCCTGTCATTGTTTTGGTTATAGCTGGTTATTGCTCCTTTGGCTAGTTCATCAACTTCTTTATTACCTCGTATTCCTATGTGCGATGGGATTCATATGAAATTTATGTTTTTACCATTTATCTCTGCTTCATAGAGTTGGTTCTTGATTTGCACACCTGAAGGGTTCGTGGGATACAGTTGTTGCAGTATATTCAGAGAGCTGAGGGAGTCTGTTAGAATAATATAGTTTTTGTGGGTGGATGCGTTGATGAATACAATGGCACGGTATATGGCATACAGTCACCCTATAGAAACAGATCTACATTGTGGAAGTTTCATTTGAATGGAGATATTAGGACCAATGATCCCTACTCCCCCTCTCTCATCCGTTTTTAAAGCGTCAGTGTTGAGTTGAGTATAGTTTTGGTATTGTTCTAATAGAATTTGAAGGTGGTTTTTAATGCGTGGTGAATCAGTAGAGTGTCTGTCGAAGATGAAAATACCTCTGTGACATTTAGGTTGGCTTATGGTCTATGGAGGGAAAGTAGTTTATTTGATAGAAAAGGCGTCCGAAATCCCTAGGAGCCATTTCTATTCTTTCATATAGAGGTTTCGCAAATATAGGCTTGTTTTGGAAGGAAAAGTAGTTTCGTAGGAATTATGTTGTCGGAGTGCCTGTACTTTTGCAGTGTAAGTAAGTTAGTGCAAGGAGTGTTCTTCTGTGTTCCAGCAATAGTTCATTCGCTTGACAATGAATACTTCATATCGGGGTCGTGCGATAGGCTCCTGGAATAATGCGGAGTGCAGTGTAGAGAGTCAAGTAGTTTTAATATAGTCTTGTTTGTTGAGTCGAATGCTACTGAGTCATAGTCCAATTTTGATCTAATTAAGATTTTGTATAGTGTTAGTACTATTTGGCGATCAGCGCCCTATTCTTTGTTCCTGAGTACTCTCAATGAGTTGAGTATTTCAAAACAATAAGACACTAGGTGTTTGATGTGTTCTTTCCAATCTAATTTACGGTCAAAGGTCATGCCTAAAATTTTATATTTTTCACGCAATCGATATTTCGATTATAGAGCATTAAAAGAGATACATTCAGATTATTTCTCTTGAAAAATAATGCTTCGTATTTTGGTAATTGAAAAGTTCAGACCCAATTTCTTGGACCATCTTTCTAGGATTCTTCGTGGATTTTCTTCACCGTTTCTGGAGTCGTCGCCTAATATGGTCGACCACTGCAATGTTCGTCTTGACAGCTCGACAGCCTCGTTCAAACTCTGCTAGCCAATATTTTACTGTTGTAAATGAAGGAGCAGACTCACCCAGAGTAAAATCAAGTCTAGCTTTCATATTGGTTGGGCTGAGGCCTTTCAAATAAAAATATTTTACCACATAACCATGACTAATTCTCTTGAAACAGATGCTTTATAGATTGTGTACTTTCTATTACAGTGATATTTTTCAAACAACTACCGCGATCTCTAGGTCACGTCGGGTACTTCTGAGACCACCCTGATATGATGAAACAATTGTATACTCTACCAACGTCATATAAAGTCTAGCGACTTACTCCGGCCTCACACGGGTTGCATCGTCATATTTCAACCAATTCACACAAAACATCAATAAATTATACGTATGAACCTTCCTCTTGAATCACTTCATCCATAGGTAAAACCGTATGGAAATCCTTTCAGTAGTTTTGAGTTTATCGCGTTCAAAAAAATAGGTACACGTACGCGGCGGAACACTTTTTTGATAATATTCAGTGATGAAACATTGAAATAATTGCTCCATCATGGACCTGGATATTTTTTATTATCGTTCATTAGACCATCTTGTGAGTATGGTGGTGAATACTTACTCAATTCATTCTAAGTAAGCGCCATTTGAATCAGCGCACATTTGCTAACGAAACAGAAGTCGAATAATTCCGTCAGCATGAAAATTGTGTGCTCGGAATTCGATGAAGTCGACGAAGGCCGTTTCTGCCTGGTCCAGATTGGCGAAGGTTCTACCAGCAAGAAAGTTATAGAAGTGCTGGAAAAAATGGTAGTTGGTTGGCGTGAGATCTGGGGAGTATGGTGGATGAGGCAGAATTTCAATGCTCAATTCGTTTAATTTTCGGACAGTGATTTGTGGAACGTATGGACAGGCATTGTCGTGGCGCAGGACTAAACCGTTTCCGATGACCAGTGCAGGCTGCTGCCGGCGCAATTTTTGCTACATTCCGTCAATTTCCTCACAATAGGAGTCTGCTCTGATGATTTGGCCCGATTGCAGAAAGTTATCGTGAATCACACCACCATTTAGAAACATCTTGTTCAACACAAACCACAAATAAATTTTCAAAATGGTGGGTCTGGACTGCAAGCAAATACTAAATCGTATTTTAATAGGTAAACGGAACCTTTTCGAATCGAGCTCAGATGAGTTGCATCGTATTGATGGCCTAACGGTTGAAATGAAAAATCAATTATGTTCATTTATTTAAAAAAAACATATTGAAATTATAATGCTATAGTGTTCTAGATTCAATAAAACAAAATCAAATAAATTTTTGGCTATTCTTACTCATTTTCAATTCGAATATTGATTATTATACTCTCATTTAATCCTGAAAATTATGATAATCAATCTGAAAAATCATAATATTACCAGGTTATACACACACATGATAATCAAAACATAGATAGTTGTAACATAAAATTGATTTGATGAAAAATTATATTTTTTATCATTTTCAGGAAATACTGAAATAATTTTCATGAATATATAAACTGTCACTTTATTTCTTCAGGCTAAAGCAAACATTTTCTTATTTCATATTCAAATTGAGAGGTGAAATCCAATCCAAATGATATGTATAGTCAACAAAGTCAACCCAAAAAGCTAAATAAAAGATAAATTTATCGGACCAGGTCTGATTAATTTACTAGTTGATATCATATAAAATCTTCCACAAAAAATAATGATCAGACCTCGTATTATACCACGCCGCCCATGCCATACAAAGAAACTGCCGATGTTGGGTAACTATTCAGTTTTTATGCCATTCGAATTGACTTCGTATATGTTATAACTACTGTCTTATTCAAAAATGATTTAGGTAAGTCTTCATTAGAAATTCTCAGATGTTTAGTATTGATTTAATATCAATTCAGAGTATTATTTTTCTCTGTTTATTAGTCAATGCATATTTTATAACAAATAACATATAACAATAAATTTTTCATCTGTTATCAAATTTTGAACATCATGTTACGCCACTGGCAGTGCCATTTGTTTCCCAAGCACCGTTCAGGCAACGGAAAACAGTGGAAACACCTCAAGGCGAGGTACATCGAGCGCTGCTCCTATCTCACGCGTCAAGAAGTTACACTTCTATCGTTTATTTCTGAAAGAACCAGAAGGCGTTATGCGATAAAGTAGAATTGATGATGTAAACTCACCCTAATCTGTTAGGTTGAGGGTTTGTAGTTGAAAAGTGACTAGCATTATCTAGAAAATACGATAAAATAAAGTGGAGCATGGCGAGCTGTGCTGGCTGATCTCGTAGATTTTCCGATTGTATTCCGTTTCTCTCACGGAGACACGCACTTTGTTGAAAGCAAATTTCGAATGTGAGAAATATATAACAAAAAGTTAACTTTTTGCTTGTGCGAGTTGAGAAAATAGTATATCGCGTAGTGAGTCTTGTGGTCATATACAAGGAACGGCGGCTATGAACTAGTCGTAAGTTGTTTTCAAAAAAATAAGCATGATGAGGATTCAGGAGATGACATTAAAAAATGTATGATGGATGATTCCAAATTGACCAAAAATTTGATTACTGAATTATCATAATGCTCACGTGAGCAACATTGCCAAGAAAACTGTAATTGAAACACAAAAAAGTTCTGGTTGTCTAGAATGGCAGAAATATGGGGGCGTTACTTTATTAATTATTTTCTGATAAGTGGATTACCAGTAATGAATTTCAATTTTAATTTTGTTATTCATAAGTGACGCTCGGACAGTCAAGCGTCGTTGAAAGCTTTTGGCTCCTAACGAACAATGTCTAAATGGGTAGCAAATTGTCAAAAACGACTCTCCTCGATGAGAAGACTTAACATATTGTCTCTGGTCTGGATTCCTGGTCATACTGAACTGGAAAGCAATGAGACTGCTGATTCCATTGCAAATGAGGGTGCTGCAAGCAGCTTAATCAGACGAGAACCTGTCATTGGCACCTCTTTAGGCTTTGCCAAACAAATATTGAACATCTGGATAGCAAGAAGATTTATGGACTTCTGGCAGCATCTTCCAGGTTTAGCTCACTCCAAGGCGTTTATTCACTCTTCGAAGCTTCATACCAAACAGTTGTTGGACTACGATGTCTAACAGGACTCCTCATAGGTCACTGTCATCTAAATCATCATATGCAGACACTAGGACTGCCAGAATGTAACAAACATTGTAACGAAAATGCATGTTTTCGAAACAAATATAATTTTCGAAAATCCCAATAATCAAGAATAGTCACTAAACGTTCTCATGTGGATACACTTTTTTATACACGTGACATTCGTTGCTCCAATCGCCTCAGCAGAAAGAATTATCTCAAAATTTTGAAATATTTCAAGTGAACATAATGGCTTTATTGAAATTTGTTCATTGGAAATGAATTCCAACAGTAGAAAATAACAAAAGTGTTCGTAGATGAAATTACAGTGAGGTTTCAGTCTATCATGAAAGAAAGCCTTTGTTATGTGCCAAGCTTTTGGAAAATATTCTTATATTGTAGGAGAACTACAATATAAGAATATGGATCACTCACTAATTACTATAATGAAAATAAAATATAAGATGGTTATATCTGCAGATATAAAACTACAACTTTTCATTTGTCCAGTTTCTACGATATAATTTTTGACACTTCCGAATTGACATGACTGATGATTTGTTCTACACCTGCCAAGAGCCAAAACTGTCACTGATACAGTAGTTTATTCAAGGAAAGAAATACTTTCCCATAATACTATTAGATTGTTGAGACTTTCAGCAAGTTGACTGTCTAGGTAGGAGTTTTTGATAATTATTTACATCTCGCTAGTGACAGCTATTTTCCTCGATCCAAATTTTTTAATTACCTACAGCGTCAACTGTAGCGACAGTTGTTACAATTTTTTCGATTTCCTGGTGGGGATAGGACTACGGTATATATTGGAAAGAGATTTTTAAGGAGAGATAGGTTTTTGGAAAAAGAGCTTTTCGGATTTCTACTTCTTCATTTTTATACAAAAGAATGTGAGAAACTTCCCAAGAAGAAAAGCAATTATGTAAAAGTAGTCGTTTCGAGAGGCCTTTTTCTTCCAGTTTGTGAAAGAGTATTTTGAAATTGATTGATTTCCTCCTTCCACAAAATCGTTTTGAATGATCGAAAAGTGGAGTTGCGTGAGTTAGCTGACATTGTAAAGATATCAAAAAAATGTGTGTTGGCTTCATATTGATTATGAGAAAGCTCTGTTCAAAATGGCTGCCGCGCGAGCTCACTGTTGATAAAAAAAATAACGTCTTGATGATTCTGAGCAGTCCGGAATTTTTGCGTCGATATGTGACAATGGAAGAAACATGGATACATCACTTCATTTCTTAATCAAAACAATCGTCATCTGAGTTGAGAGAACCTTGTCCAAAGTACCTGAAAGCACAACAATCAGTTGGAAAGGCTATGGCCTCGGTATTTTGGGATGTGCGTGGTATAAAATTCATCAACTATCTTGATTAGGGAAATACCATCAAAAGTGAATATTATAAAGCTTTCTTGGAGTGTTTCAAGGCCTAAATTTCAAAGAAACGACCGCATATGGCAAAAAAGTGTTTTTTCATCTAGACAACGCACCGTATTACAAGTGGATGAATGGAACTTCGAATTGCTTTCCTATCCACCGTATCAGCCAGATTTGGCTCTCATCGACTACTGGCTATTCGCAGACCTCAAAACAATGCTCATCGGTAAGAAATTTTGCTCCAATGAAGAGGTTATTGAAACTGAGGCTTATTTTGAGGTAAAAATAAATCGTTCTGAAAAAGTGGTATTGAAATGTTAGAGCGGCACTGGAATAATTGGGTGGCTCTTGATGGAGATAACGTTGATGAATAAAGCCAATTTTGGACTTTTCATCTCATGTGTTAGGATAATACGGTATTGTATGTCTCGGAGGTTTGAAGTATTTAATTAATCTCATTTATACAAATAAACAAAATTAAAAAACTCTTTCGAGTCGAGTTGAAAAATACTCTAGGAGATGATCCACGTACGATCTTAGGGAGAACAAAACAAGAAGTAACGACTGAACATTTCAGCGGCTTGTCCTTAATAATTCCTTGTAATCCTTCCCTAGCTCCGTGACCTCATTAATAATAATTCAGTAGGGAAAACGAAATAAATAATTAGTTGCAGGCATAGCACTTCCTCGGCGACCTACCAACATTATGAAGTATACGAAAACATGCCTTTTCCCTTTCTTCGCTCGTTTAGCACGCTTCGGAAGGGAAATATGAGATTCGGAGTCATCCTCGAAAATGGAAAAGCGTTGTAGAGAGTGCCGAGTGCGATGAGACGATTTTGTCGCGACATATTTCGTTTTTCGAACAGACCCTCATCTGGAATATATTTGAAACGTAGTTTCGCCAAAATTTTCAACAGTTCACATAGTTATCTGTTGATAAGGCTGGCCACACGCGCATATCGCGTGTACATAGGTTAAAATACGAAGGTAAGGGAGGGCCGCAAATGAGTACGGAAAAAGTCACCCACACCCGAGTTTGAGGTAGGGATTCAATGGAATTACCAATTCAAAATCAGAGATTGATGATAGAAATCAATAAAAAAAAATCATCAAATTTCGTTTATTAAATTTCAACTTTCAACTCAAAATTCCATTAAATTCCGACTTCAAGAAGTGTGGCTTTCGTATCGAAACATTTTGGTTCAAAATAAATTTTTGCGCATCATCTTTTTTCTACTAGTTGAACAGTGGCCAGTGTTGGTATTTTATTGAGCAATGCACGAAAAAGCAGAGGTTTTCATTTTGTTGTGGAAGCTGATCCAATCAATTAACAGAGGTACCACCAGAAAGAAAGCACCCCGTAAATCACGTGAAACGTGAAACGTTGCGACCCAAAATGTTTCGCCTGTATGCGACAAGCCTAACCTGTTTGACTTTTTCATTACCTGAAGTCTATGAAATGTACAAATAGAATAAATTCCAATTACTGTTAGTTCCTTCAGGATGTTTCTTAACATTGTAAATGATTATTTTTGTCTCCATTTTGAGAAAAATCTTTATATGGATATACATCATAAAGTATTAACTTTCAAACTACAGTTTATGGTTTTACATTTTTTTATGATAGAGGTACAACATATTTGATCATGTTTAATTTTATCAAAGTATGTAGCTAAAAAAACAACTTCGATTTTGATGATTTTATTTTTAAAAAATCAATTTTTTTTGTATTATTTTAAATTAGCAACCTTCTGAAACGGCGAGAAAATCAGTTATATTGCTTGAACAATATGTACCCAATATGTTTATTTATATGAAAAATTCAGTTCTGTGTTATATATGACTTGCGCATATATCGATTAATTTAATAACACTGCATTAGATATTACTGTAATAACTATGACACCAACGTTAAAAATGTTAGTGATGGATTTATCAATTATAATTTCAATCGATTCGAAGACATGCCTTACAATACAAGTAATTGGAGAACATCAGAGAACTGCAAAAATAAAATAGGCTGTGCTAAAAACTGATCGAAAATAATATTGATGTAAAAAAGACCCCACCAAAAAAAGTTAATATCTGTATGAAGAAAGAGAAAAAATATAAATTCCAGAAGTAAATAATGTTTAATTAGTGAATAAATGGAATCCAAGCGAAAAATCAAAGGAAAATTTTCAAAAATTAGAGTTTTCAAAATATAATGAATTCATGTTTAAATTCCACCACAAAAAATATTCATCGAAAAAATAAAATAGTTTGGCTAATTAGTAATACTTGTGAAGAAAAAAATTCAATCACTCATATTCAATCTTCCATGATTTGGTTGTTGTAGCAGAAGATTACATTGATATTTTAGTGGTATTATTTCAGTACCTATATGATGGAATTGGCCGATACTTAATAAAAATACATAACTGTCGTATTGAAAAACACTTTATTGTGGAATTTTCGTTAGTGAAAATCACAGTGAAATGTTTTTTGAATACGTTATTCAGTACCTGGTTATGAAAAAATGCTTCTCTAAATAGTCAAAAATAATGCCTTATCAACCAAATTTTTTTGACTAAAATCATGTTACAAGTAATATCTTCTTCAATCATGCATTGACTGGATACATCCGCTTTTTGATGTTGGAGAAAAAATTATTTTATTATAAAATTTTGCAATTATCAGAAGTTATGTGCAATAGTATCAATTGTATTCTCACAGTGTTTCGTACACAATTGTCAAAAACTTAGAACAAACTTTCATAGCCTTGGCTTTAAATTACACGATCCTGAAGTGTTTTCAGAGATATATAGAATTGTCAGTTTGACTCTGAACAGTAAGGTATATAAACAACAGGGATTAAAGGGAATCATTGTTAGTCTATTTGCAAGCAAAGATGCATTATATTCATATCCAAATAATGACAGAGATTTTCACAACAATTAACTTCAATCCATGTCGAGGATCCACGTGCTGGTAAATTAATGAGCAAAGATTTTAAAAAAAGAATAAAAATCGGAGCTGTTTCTGAGAACCAAAGATTGACTATTTTACGTATTCCTCGACGCGACTATATAATGAATTTCGAATTGTCTTTTGAGAATGAAATAAAAAGGAGAATGAGTAAAATTTGGAACTACTGGTGTAAAATGAATATATTGAAAGTCTTTTCCCTGTTTCTCGACGCGCGTTTCGCTAAGTAAGTTAGCCTCATCAGGAAATAACTGTCATAAAGTGCTTTCAATAGATACAGGAAAGAAAGGCAACATTGTGGAAAAAATTCATGGGTTTTGCATCACTATAATGCACCTGATCACTCGTCATAGATTGTTCGTAATTTTTTGGCCAGAAACAACACCGTTATCATGCCTCAGCCACAGTATTCACCAGATTTGGCCCCCTGCGACTTTTTCCTGTTCCCAAGTTCGAAGAGACCTGAGAATAGATGGCATTTTGCGACGATTGAGGAGATAAAAACCAAAGCGCTGAGGGAGCTCAAGAACATACCAAAAAGTGTATATCAGAACTGATTCGATAATTGGAAAAAACGCTGTCACAAGTGTATTTATTATATCTGAGGGACACTACTTTGAAGGTGACAAAATGGAATTTGATGAAATGATGAACTATTTTTTGAAAAGAATGAAAATACAACTCAGTTTACAATATATTCCTTGATGCGACTATATCCCAAAATTTGAATTGGCTGACAAGGGTGTAATCTGTTTGTTAATGATATCTCCATGGCAGCACATGTAATGTAGTTTATGATGGAACAGAATGGTTCACCAATAGGAATTCAAAGGACATTCAAAGCTGATGAAAAGGTACTACTGAAAACATCACGTACGAAGGAAAACTGCAAATATGTAAAAACCGAAAAAAATAGAAACTTTATTCAAATTAGTGTGACACCGTTGTGATTTTTTTTGTCAACATTGATGAAGGTTGTAGTAATCGGAAATAATCGTTGTGTCCGTTCGGTATGCTCTAGGTCTTAACAGTCGTCATTACGACGAACAACCAATTATGAACTACACTTAATATTTGAAGGAAATAGGATAAGTATGTACAGTCAGTCTCAAAAAGTTTTCTTTACATTTGTGTATTATCGATTTGCAAAAAATCTTCATCTTTTGAAATACAAAACACAACCACATAATATATTACTTCCTGATTTTTTGGGATATTTTACCTTCATGAAGCTGAAATGAATCAGTAAAAGCCAAAATGAAAAGTTGAACTGGGATGAAATTCATGAAATTAATTCCATATCGCTTTCACGATTGTTAAATGATTTTGTAATAACGTTTCCTTTACATTAGTTTCTTATCATTTGATAAACAAAATCTATAAGATCAGATATTGACTAGTTGGACTATCTCTTTATATATTAACGGATGTTAATCTTCAGCTCGCACACGTTTCGACTCGTGAGTGTTGTCGTGAAGGGGCATCAGCTGGTTAACAGAAAAACAGACAAACATTTTTCAGATTGTACAATGTTAAGACCATAAAAGAACAAATAAACAATGGACACCTATCACCTAGCGAAAAATAAATATTTCAATTTCATTCTGAATACCACCTTTTTGCCATTCAAGTTTAATCGAGCTATAGCAGAAGCATAAAGAATCAAACAACTTCAAGACCTCAACAAATTGAAATCATTCATTGTAAGTTTTTCCAAAGCACGAATCCATTCAGATTTCAATCAGTTAAATTCAAAAGTTCGTAACATTTCCAACATACATTCTAAAGTTATATCGTTTTTCTAAACTCTTCGAGAAAGCAATATAGTTCGCGATATATTGGATCAATGAAAAAAGCAACTCTTCATAAAAGATTTAGATAAGAACAGAAATGAAATCCGTCGCCACATTTCTCACAATTCAAACTGAAACAATGGCAATAAATTTACATTTACTGGTTATGAAAAAGGGATATTTATAGAGCTTGACATTGCCTTACTATCCACATATTTGATAAAATAAGGAACGCATAAATTTCGTCACGCTACGTAATAGAAAATTCAATTTTACATTTCCCTTATCGACCTTGGCATTTTTGATTCCCTGCTGACTTCATTTCAACGATATCGCCGTCGTCTTACTGGGACAGTGGCGAAGATGGAATTATTTTCGCAGGAATATTTCAAAAGGATATCATAATTTATGATACTATCAACCGAGACTTCGATGCTCATTTAAACACTAACAGCTTGTAATACTTTATAAGCCAATAAAGTAACTGAAATTTGATACGACCCTAATCAAAGTTGAAATATACTGTGTAAAAAGTTTTTTATGAATTCAATTACTTTTTTTTTCTTCGGAAATCTCCCACTTTCTGTACAATTGAAGTAGAAAGACGAAATGTTTTTTCCCATACATATTCAACTGGATTTGCCGAAAAGTAGTATAATTTCAATAGTTCCGGAATCCCTGGAATAATGAAAATTACGTTTTTACTACCTGTACAACTAACAAAGGTGACCATCGTATAGTTCTTTCCGAATTTTAAATGAATCAAAGACAACCGCACTTCATATTGATCTTATCATTTCTGACCTAGTCGTAGCAGCTACAATGAATCGTTTTACGTTAGTTCTGTTTCTGATGTGAATATTTACTTCTCAGCTATTTCGCAATTTGAGAGCAGCTACAATCGGGTGTGCTACTTAATCTGCTTTAACTGTTATCTCAAGTTGATAACGATATATAGAAAACAATGATTGTCCAATCAAGATGAATACTTCCAAATATAACCTTGGAATATTGCTGATAATATAATCTCGATAGGAATGTCTGGCAAAATCTTAGCACTCTGCTTGAAAAGGACCTGGGGTCCAGACTTGCTGGTCTTGAAATTTTTTCAATTGCTTCTTTACTCACTCGAATTAGTTGGATTCTGGTATCGTTGAATTTATTGGATTGCAGACTGGAGTTTGTATCGGTTCTCTACTTGTCCCAACCTACTAATAGTACTAAAAAACGAACGTCTAACATCTTTCACTTCATTTCTTCGACTTATTTTCGTAATTATTGAAAATTATTGAACTTTCTCGGATTTCCAAATTTACTATTCTTTGGAATGTTACTTGGCTTTTGAATATTTCTAGCTTTTACATGTCAATCAATTTTTCAATGGATCATTATATTTTCGAATAATCAAGTGCTTGAATTCATGAACACGAACCGTTGCAGCGATTAATTCATTTCCCCTACACGTTTACCAAAGAGTTAACAGAATTCTTCTAGATCTACACATAAACATTCCATCAAATTTCTCTACAATCACTACTAATTACATATAGTCAGTGGGCATCCTTGAAGACTGGCTGGCTCTAAATCAAATCATATGAAAGAACATTTGTTCAGGCCAGTCTCAAACTCCCAAGATGCAAGGAATTCGAATTTTAATTATGGAATATCATCGACTCAATGTTGATGGCCACTACCTTGCACTGACGAGAGGCCAAATAGCCCGAAACCTGTCTGCAAGTGTGCCCGTGTCAGACCATTAACCTTCAGTGTAGAAAGTTTGAGACTGGCCTGAACAAATTATTCTTTTATATGATTTGATTTATAGCCAGTCTTCAAGTATGCCCACTGACTATATATAAAGAGTTTTTTTCCTTATACGAGGAATTGGGCGAATTTCAGATATGCGGTTGGTTAGTACCTCGTTCACTAGGTGGGGTAGTGACAAACATGTTGTTTGTTGTTCGCTTCAGCTTAGTTAGAGGAATGATATACTGCAAGGAAATCGAATTTTAATTATGGAATATCATCGACTCAATGTTGATTATGGCCACTACCTTGCACTGACGAGAGGCTAATTACCCCGAAACCGGTCTGCAAGTGTGCCCGTACAATAATTGAAAATTGATTCCGGCAGTTGTATCGCCAACAGCATATGCAGGAAACACTTCAGTGAAGATTCCTGCACTGACACCTGTCGGATATAATCCAACGTCCTTAGTGGTATTAGCCAGGGGAGTAGTTGTTTTCTGATAGGTGTCAGTCCATCAACCTACAGTGTAGGTTACATGGAGTGTAGGTTAATGGACTGACACCTCTGACACTCTCTAGCTGATCATTCTTACAAAATGCGACCATCTTCAAAAAATTCGATACCAACCGACAAATGATAGTGAAGTCATTTTACAAAAGACTACAAAAACGATAAAAACTTCTCCTTCCGTTGCACAAATTACTCTAAAATAGATCAAGAAGTGGAATTGATTGTACTAACACCGCATTTCACCAATCCAATCATACTTTCCATCAAAAACGAACTAGTCCATAAGAGAGAAGGAAAATAGGTGATGTTTATATGGGTATACAAGGCTAAGAGTCCGCCGATTTCGCACAACACTCAGCTGCCGCGAACCCTTACTAAAATAAAAATAAAATAATATTAAAGTATCTACTCCTCACAGATGACAAGCACTTTACCAGGTGAATCATACTCAGAGAATGGCAGGTAAAATGGAAAAACTTCCTCCCATTCCAAACTAGCTGAAATTGAACATTCCGTGAGACCTTGGCAACATATTTCAAGCAAATAGCAAACTCAATTTACTTCAGTCTTTGAAAAGGATGATACACAAGTTTCAATTGAAAGGGGTATATATTAGGGTGAGATTGGTTTTAGGGAAGAAAGCTTTTTGGCTTTCACTTTTCCATCTGCAAACAAAAGGATTGTGGAAAACGTCCAAAATAAGAAAATCAGTAATTGAGTTCAGAATAAAGAAAGATCGTTTGGAGAACGATCACGATTTCAACACTATATACAATATACTCCATGTAGAAGCTAAAGGACAGAAATGAAACCTGCTGGAGACTCTGGAAATAAATGAGGGTAAACGTTCGGTTTTCCTACTGAACGACCAAAAGGGGGTGTTGACCACTCACGATTGTTAAACATTTTTTCGTAATACCAATAACTTTATTCATTTTAAAAAATTTACTTGCTGTCCGAGAACTGAGAGTGTAATTGGCTTACAAATTATATCTGGTATCGCTTTCACTATCAACCAAATAATTTGGGTACCTACTGTATATAAGAGTGGTAGCCCAGTATGTAATATTAATTTCTACCAAGGTAGCTACGGTGTTAGCAAAACGCGTCTAGAAATGAAAATATTCGTGAAAATTGTGTAATTATTATCATGGATAGTGTTATTAATTTTCATCAAGTAACGGGTCATTCCATTTATAATCCACTTCTGTATTCTCATAGGAAAAAATTGTTGAAAACTCATGAAGAAAGGATGAAATCAATTAAGTTCGAAATGAACTCTACAAAGATGTGTAGATCATGCATAAAGTTGAAGAAGTTATAATCAATTTTTTTCCTAGGAAACACAAGGTTTTCACAAACACCACATCATCCCTATGCGACTTTAAACGCACAACTGTTAGCTGAATGTCTATCGGCTGCGGAAGCATATCTTCACCCGGCAGCAAGAGGTTGCATATCTTAAAGAGGATCTAGAGGTGATTGAACTAGGTTC
The DNA here is from genome assembly GCA_015342045.1 of Leptinotarsa lineolata. Lineage (NCBI taxonomy): Eukaryota > Metazoa > Arthropoda > Insecta > Coleoptera > Chrysomelidae > Leptinotarsa > Leptinotarsa lineolata. Next base: position 14,736 of record WOGR01000005.1, on the reverse strand, counting down.
AATTCAATGCCGGGACAAACAATTCCGCTTCTGCTTTGATAAGTTTATTGGGGGATAAAATGGACACCAATATGTCTTGACATAATCATGTTGCTGGCATTGCAAAGGCTGCTTCTCAAAAGCTTAGATCACTGTTCCGAACCAGAAAACTGTACACACCCCAGCAACTTTCAATGATTTATAAAACTCATATCAGATCTTCTTCAGAGTATTGTGCTCGTGTATGGAGCTCTGCCCCTAGGCATATACTTAAGTTGTTGGATTCCATCCAGAAACGAGCCTTCCGACTCAATCTCCAGTGATTCAAATCCAACGTGAATCGCTACTTTCGCACAGGCAACGCTCTTAGAGCGCTTTGAGGATTTTTCTATAGTGCTTGTATTTTGTCTTGAAAAAATCCCAGAATCCAGATTTTCCACATTTCCCAGATATCACGAACATATTGGGAGAAAACTGCAACATATAAAAAACCTTTTTTCACATCTCACCAACGTTGACCTAATCAATAGAATACGAATAAATGTAAATATAAATACAAATAATTACAAATTCATGTACCTTTACGCGCTAATACCCGAAATGGTTGATGCACTTTTGTTGATAAGAAAAATCATCAATACATTTTATATCTCTCTATTGTACAGGAACATCCCAATTATAAGTAACCTAAAAACAAATTATTTCAATTGAATTCAGAATATCAATAATTATTAATAATTTACGAATATTTATTTCAAAAACATCAATTCCAATTGTAAAAAATTTCGCTGTTTTTGACAAACATTTTGTGTCATACAGGCTATTATATAAAATTTACGAAATTATTGTTTTGTTATGTTTTTGTTTCTAAGAATTATATCGATTTATCAAAATTCTCATTTCAAATACGAAAAGCACGAAAATTTTCCAATGAGTCAGTTGATAAATGTCTGATTCAACGACGATATATTTTCTCTTAAAACAGGACGACGCTGTGTCCTAGAATAAAATCAGTTCTATTACAATAATCAATTCAGTCTGGACCCTCGTATTACTTTCGCATGGAAAATTTCCGTTCGATTGATTAAAATTCTTTAATTTCGGATGTCAATCTCCAAAGGGTGACAGATTAGTGAACGGCTCATTTTCCTTGAAATATCTGCACCGCCTGTCAGAAAAGTAATGAACTTCCAGAAAAATAAATTTTGTTCGACATCTTTGGTACGATTTATATTTCGGAAACACTCATGTCAATAGGTTAAATGTGGCAACACCATAATGAAGTTTGACATTTTTCAGCATAATCGTTCTCGCAATCTTTTATGTACAAGTGCTATTTGTTCTGTTTACAGTTAGTTGAGGAAATCAATTTAACCAAAAAATTGTAATTTCAAGAGAAAATTTCCGTTGGATTATTTTTCACAACTTTCGACGTGAATTATCTCAACAAAAATGTGTCGATGAACTCAGTTCCTTGAATAGCGATGAAGCCACAATATATCACTGGTATAGTGAATTTAATCGTGGTCGTAGTTCGGTCGCCGACGAATTCCGTGTGAAGCTTGTCCAAAATCGGTTGTTGTGCCACAAAATGTCGATGCAGTGCGTGAACTGATAACGCAAGATTGTCATGTGACATAATGTGAGATAGAGGCATCCTTGCACATTAGTTCCACTTCAGTACATTCGATTTTGCATGAACACTTAGGTGTAAAAATTTTTTCTCGTTGGATAATCCATAATTCATCAGTCTCTCAAAAAAGGCTCGCGTCAAGTGGAGTAAGGAAATGATTTAAGCTGTTTCTTCGGCCGAATGGGTCATGTAGCCACTGTTCCGCTTGAGCAACGTAGAACGGTCAATTATGAGTGATACACGGCCATTTGTTTGCCGGAAGTTTTCGGAGGAATTCGTAAAACCAACCGCCAAAGACCAATTATTCTCCATCATGAATGACAATGCGAGCTCTCACACATCTCGTCAAACAGGTGAATTTTTGAGCAGTCAAAACATCGAAATGATGACTCATGCTTCGTACAGTCCTGATTTGTCACCCAATGACTTCTTCTTGTTCTCGAATATCAAAGACAAACTGCGTGGTCAACGATTTACTAGAGCCGAAGAAGTAGTTGAAGCTTTCAAAAACCATGTTTTGGAGGTGTCTCACGTGGAATGGAAAATCTGTTTTGACAAATGGTTTCAACGAACGCAAAAGTATATTGATTATCAAAGGGATTATAAAGCCATTTTCATTAAAAAATGTTTGTTGTCATTTGCCATTCTCGAAATATAAATACTACCTCTCTATGTCTTGTATTTGATCCCAATTATTTTTGGGAAAGACAATCTCGCATATACAGGGTGTTTATTTAACATGCGGCAAAAAATCAAGATACTATTCCTTGGAGTATTCTAAGGATATTTTGTCTTCTGATGATTTTTGATAGGGCGCTTTGTTTCGAAGATACGGGGCGAAAAAGAATTTTTTTGACAATAACAATTTTGGTAATTTTAAAATTATTAACGTAGCCAAAATAAAAGTATGGCTTAGTACATTGGAACTACCAAGTAATATAAAATCTAACAATTCCGTTGGTACCTATCAACAACATTCCGATTACAAGGCTGCCGACATTCAATTTGAATAGTAACGTAATCAGAAGAAACGATCCTGGTGTCTTGGAAAGAGTTTGGGAGTCGATGGGGATAAGATTGGATTCTTGCATCCGAGCGGGGGGTAATTCAGAAACATTACATGTAATTTTTGGTGATAAATTGTTATTGTCGAAATTATTTTTTGCACCGTATCTTCGAAACAAAGCGTCCTATCAAAAATCATCAAAGGACAAAATATCCTCAGAATAGTCCAAAAAATAGCCCATTGAATTATTGCCGAATGTTTAATTAACATCCTGGATAACGTTTTATTGAACATGTTATGAGTTGAAAAAGAACTTTTTTTCATTTTTGAATTTTTCAAATGCATGCATTCATTCATTTGATTAATGAGTTCATTTCGCCATATCCTTTTGACTTTTTTCTGAGCGGAAAAGGTGTAAATTTGGACTTCGCTGTTTCATAATCAAAATATGTCATTAAGAATGGTTCAAAGTTCAAGTAGAAACATATATCTCACATCCTTATGTTAGAGATATCTTTCAAATACCGATGTATTTGAATATGAAACAGAGTTCTATTTTGTCATTGCCTAAAGTAACTCGGGAGAATCATTTTGATAACGATTAATAAGTATATCTCTTTTTATTTCATGAAATTGGCATAGTTTGAACTTCGAAAATGTTGTGAAACTGGATATATGAAGAGAATTTCCACATTAGTGTTCATCAATAACCAATATTCATACTCAGCAGCTACTCTATATCGTTCCGTTGACAACATTACCTGTTAGTGTTTATCTTTCCAATAACCTATCTACATACTCAGCAGCTACTCTATATCGTTCCGTTGACAACATTACCTGTTATTCGTAGTGGAACATTTTTTACGAATAAATGAGATGGATTCTGGCTCATATGGTGGATTAGTTTGTATTCCTTCAGAAACGAATCTGCTTTGTATTTCATCGATTCAGACCTCCTCTATAATTCTCAATGAATACATTCGTCCCCATGACAATAAAAAACGTATATCTACGTTTGTATATTTTCACGGGGTGGCTTAAATTCACTTTGTAGTGGGTGTGGGCGCTCGTTCTCGTTAGCCGTATTTACATAACAGTGTTTTCCCCTACAGGCACAATTGTTTCTTTACAAGCAGCGCCGACTCCACGTTTTATCATCGAGTTACATATGTTAATTTTTGGAAGTGGGTCTACATGTGTTTTTACGGCGTCTTCGAGAAATATGTCTTATTATTATGTCCTAGTACTCCTACACGCATCCCGAGGAGTTATTGGAGTGGGAAAGTGTCAAAGAGGAGAGTTACGACATTACGGTCTGGACCTGTTGTGTGTCGCCGAGTACGTATAATGGTTTACATGTGTAAACGTAATTTATTTGTATCGGTCGGAGATGTTCTGAGAAATATATTTATGATTGGAATCGTTTTGGAGGCGGTTTGAACAAGGAAAATATGCAGTTTTAATTGTTTACGTGTTTTTTTTTCTATAGTTTTCACGGTTCAAAGATTTATGCTTTTCCATTAAACTTCAAAGGTACTTGGGCAACGAATCATCACACATGAGTCATCAATCCCTGATACAATAAATTACATACTTTTATATACCATTTTTGTTCTTTATAAATAGTTGTTCATGCAGCTAATGAACTGCGAGCATGTCACATTTTTTAATACGTTTTATATCATAACTAGCCGACTCGACAAACTTCATACCGCCTCAGAATTAATGAATGTTTTGCAACTGACATCCCAATTAGCAATTTTATATTTTATAATAGTTGTGAAAATGTTTCGGAGAAACATATTATAAAACTGTATTCCTCCCAGAAATGTATTTATGCCTTGTCAAGTAATACGTTGTATTGGTACCTGTATTTGTATCTGCACTTGTACCTGGAACATTAACAATATTGCTACCTGTTGTCATTCTGCTATTTATTCTCGAATTCCTTAAAATGGGGTTCCATATTCGATTGAGGTTCACCGCTTCTTCATTTCTGTTGAAATTCTCCGTGTGTTTGTGGATCTCTATTGCCTCCCGTACCAGTAGGCTATAATATCCCTGGTTGGTGGCAATTAATTCTGTGTTTTCAAACAAAATTATGTGGTCTCCTTCACTAAATGCGTGTTCTGCCACAGCTGACTTGTCCGCTTGGTCTAGTCTGGTTCCGATATATACCTTCCCACAAGTGCACGGTATACGGTAGACCCCTGCTGCTGATAATGAGTCTTTTTTGTCTTTAGCCGACCTGAGGCTTTGTTGTATCTTCCTAGTGGTTCTGAAAACTGTTTCGATGTCGTGTTTATCCAAAGTTCTCCAATTCTGTTCGTGACCCTAGGGATAAAGGGTAGATATGCGCGTGCAACCATTCGATGCTTTTTCGCTTTTTTGAACGGTAGTGCTCTTCGGTTTCATAGCTTTCCTGATCTCGGGGACACTGTATCCATTCGATTTCAAGGTCATTTCAAGGTATTTCAGTTCCTTCTCCAGATGTTCTGGTTCACATATTCTCCGAGCCCGTTCCATTAGAGTGGAGATGACTCCTCTCTTTTGGCTAGGATGGTGGTTCAATAGTGCTTGCAAGTATCTATCTGTGTGCGTGGGTTTTCGATAAACTTTGTGGGTTAGTCCAGTACCACATCGTTCTACTAGTACATCTAGGAAAGCTATCCGTTGGTCCTATTCAATCGCCATGGTGAATTTTATGCTAGGGTGTTGGGCATTCAAGAGGTTTAGGAAATGGTTCAGGGCGTCTCTTCCATGTTTCCAGATGACGGAGGTGTCATCCACGTAACATAGCCACAAGATCGGCTACAGTTTAAAAGTGTCTATCGCTTTTTCTTCAAACCGTTCCACGAAATAATCTACTATCACTGGGCTAAGTGGACCTCCCATGGCAACGCTATCTAGTTGCTCATAGAAGTTTCCCCTTCATTGAAAGTAACTTCCTGTGAGACATGCTCTAAAGATTTCGACATCACTCGGGAACACGTGGGCTAACCCCCTCAGAGAGTCTTTCAGTGGGGCATTGGTAAACAAGGACACCACATCGAAGCTTACCAGAATATCTGTTGGCTCCAGCGTTAAGCCCCTAATTTTACCAACGAAGTCTGTCGAATCCTTGACGTAGGAGTTGGTCTTTCCCACATGAGGCTGGCTGTAGGAGCGAGGCCAGATGTCTCGCCAAGTGGTAGGTCGGAGAGCCCGGGGTACAGACTATCGGTCTCAGTGGCATGTTGCTTTTGTGTATTTTCGGAAGCTCCTAGAGCCTAGGTGGACCAGCTTCAGTTCTGAGAATGGATTTCTGTCTGGTTTCCGGCAGTGTGGAAGATCTAATGATTTTGTTCACGTTCCTTAACTTAGATTGCATTGGTTCCCGTTGAAGTTTGCGATAGTTGGCCATACATATCAGAAATACGCGACGGACTGTGGGTGCTCATCGTTTTGATGTTCAACTCAGCACACCTCGAACCTCACTGTTCAAGAACTTCATTTGAAGAACTGCGCTCTTAGAGCGCCTTAAATATTTTCGTGTAGTGTCCTGTTATGCCTGTTATGCCCATTTTCATCATCGGTTACTAAATTTGTCAACCTGTGTTACTTATCACTCCTTCGACCGCAGAGATCGATAGGATTTCCTGTGAAGAGGAGAAATTCAACGTGACGAATCTTAACGTGGAACTCTCCTTTTCTTCGGAAGGTCAAGACTGTCTCTATCGATAGCAAAAGCAGCTCCTGCAAAGCGTTCCCCTCCTGCACCAGGTGAAGCCATCCAGTCAGTCACTGCGCGATTGTAATACGGAAAAGATCGCTGTCAGTTGTTACCATCTATCGATTAACTATCTATTGTTTACGTGCTATTATTTAAACGATGTGATAGAGTTGCACAAAAGCGAAGATTTCTGTTATTGTTACACCACTGAGCAGGAGAAATTATTTTCCTAAAACGACGGTGAGTCCTACTTTTACACTGTTACCTTTTGTGGAGGTCCTTCGCGGTGGTCTCTTGATTAGATACTTATACAAATAAAATTTCATTGTGAGATTTCCACTCAACGCCATATGTGTTATTCAATAGCTTCTTTAAGCTTATTCAATAGGTTCTTATTAGTAATTTCTACATCGTGCTTTCATATACTATAATAATTAGAACTCCAATGGCTTTCACTACGAGACAAATTTCTAATTGATTAATTCACGATTTAGTATAAATAATATGTACCAATTAGTAGACAATATTACAAAATCCTGCCAACTGAAACCTGCTTGAGCGTCTGCCTCTTTGACAGCAACCATGTCGAACTAGTATGTTAACATTATTTTCAATTTACTTTTACTTCTATAACGAAGGCCTACTGACAGGAAAACTCTTGATTCCTTTGCAAGCTGAAATTTTTCATGAATGACCTATTCTCTTCACTTGCAAATACCACTGACTTTCTGCAAATCAATCATCCCAGTACCAAAATTTCCATATTCGGTGCAATGTCCACAATATCGAATGGCTCAAATTTCGACGACGAACAAAGGCACGAAGCTGTGGCTTTTAGAATGAGCAGCTGACTTACCCAGATTATAAATGAGCCAACCTGGATTCCTGACCGTGATGAAGAATATGCTAGTCTTCTGGATTTTATCTACCAACCAATCCAGAAATTTACACAGTCACCGTAACGTCTCCATTAGGATCTTCTGACGACAAACTCATTTCAGTGTTGAGTGAATTACCGATGAATGTTGGGGAACAACCTAAGCGTAGCAAAGTTTGGCATTACAGATCTGCTGAGTGGGAGAATCTTCAAGACCATTTCCGAAATTTTCCTTGGCTAGATGTTTATTTCAGCTTTGAAGATCCATCAACCTGTGCTTCTGAAGTCACAGAAGTTATTCTATCATCCATGGACGCATACATTCCTTTTTCCATGTAACGAACTTCTGACGGCAAACCTTGGTTCAACAAAAATTTTGAGCAAGCTGTCGCCTCCAAAAATATCGCCTACCGGCAGTGGCGCAAAAATCCCAGTACCGAAAACCGAACAAGGTTTGTCAATGCTCGCAACAGCAGCAAACTTAGGATAAATGAAGGCAAAGAACTTCACAATCAGAGAATTAGGGATGAAGCACAGCAAAAAAACGCCGATGAGGTCATTCACGAACGGGGAACAAATTGCTGTAGTGTTAGAGTGCTTTTACGCTATTTTTCTGGCAAACCATGTAGATTCTAACATATCGCATTTTTCTTGATGGGAAAAAGGCATTCCGAAAAGTATTCGAACAGTAGTTGACAGTTACAATAACTGATGATGTCATGATGACGTCATGATTGAGAATATTTGACAAATGATATTTCAACGAAGTTTCAAGGCAACCTAATTTACAATCAAAATAAACCTCCAAATTGAGCTTGATAGTACCTATGTCGTTCTGAATTATCAATAATATCGCACTATTGGTGATTGTTTGTTGCATTATTTCCACAAAAAGTAATAACCTTACATTTGTTGACATTAAGTGCCGAGTAATTTTGTTGACACTAATTGTGTGAAAGGTTCACTTGATTTTGTATTAATCACAATCGTTCACATAATCAGCAGTTGCGGAAAGCTTTTAATCGTCTGCAAACAATGACCTATTGCAATTCAATGCTTCTGAGAGATCATTTGATAACAGCGGACCCAAATTTATACCTTGCGGTACACCACAAGTGTAAACTGCTTGCCAATCCCAACGGGTCTAGATCCTTCTGATAGGTAGCTAAAGATGTTAATCAAAACTTCACAAAATCCACAATTCCACCACTAACACAAGCGAATGGTTCAATTGCAACAACAGTCATAGAAAAAGCAAATCTACCCCTTCAATTAGAAATCGACGTGTCCGAGCTTTTTTTAAAAATCCTACTTTTTATATTCAAAAACGGCTCTGTGAAGTTTTCGTTGTTACACAATGTATAGTATACCTAAGAAAGTGATGCGTTTTTAATATTGCAAATACCTGCCCCCAAAAGTTCAAAAAATCTTCATCCCTTTTACGAAAATGTCGACTTGATCACCAATCACCCTGTAGTAGTAGCTGGTACAAAGCCAAAGTTTTACTTTTTTGCTTAAATGAGAAATAAAAAACGTATTATGGTTCAGTTTGTAATTTTATAAAAAGCGTCGCTTATAATTATTGAAAAAACTAACAGCAATTACAATTGCACTTATGCAAGATCGAAAGTCGGCCAGATTGCGGGGGACATTAATATTCAACTAACAATTGAAAGGATGTTGATAATGATATTGAAAGGTTGCTAAAAAAGGAGACCTTGATTCTACATCATTATTTTTCTCAGTCTCAGTAACAGGTGCTTTTATTTTCAATAATGACGGGAACAAGAATATTTACTTCAACCACACAACAGATTTCGATGTGTCATACCACGTGAGTCTCATTGTTTTTCCCAGAGTTATGAAATCTGAGCGGTTGAAATTCTAGTTATAAAATAACCACAGATAAGTTTATTATTAATCACAAAAAGGAGTTCGAAAAAGTGGTTCCCAACAATTGTACAAATACCTAGAGACATATGTATTCAAGAAAAACTTTATTGTGAGATTTTTACTGAAAAAAACGCAAACTTGTTTCGATACACGCCCTAGTCGTGATTGAACTCACGTCCTTCTGCTAAAAGATGGTTCATAAATGTGGAGTTGATCTTTCCATTCAAGAAACTATTTCTATGTTCTTTAATTCTTTGGGAAAAATTCCTTTCCGTTTGGCCAATATAAAGTTTTGGGCAAGAGCCTTAAGTCAACTTATATACTACTGATCTATACAACACTGAAGTTTAGTCTTTATTGTCTATAATACATTTTTTTTAAATACTGTTTGTTCTGTAAGCCACGTACAAGCATCCCTTTTTTTATAAAATGTCAACATAACATTTTACATATAAAAACATCAATGAAGATGAGATACTTCAAAACTGTCGATGTTGTATCTATTTTCTCAACATTTTCAACTGAAATAAATTTAAATAAAGTACTCACGACATCTCTGAAAAACTCTTTATTTTAGATTTCATTCTGATTGAATTCAAACGATGTGATTACAGAATCTCTCAAGATTAAAAATCACCAGAATAAATTAACATATATACCAAATAACATAATGGTTAGTACTATTAGAAATCAATAGGTTTGAGCAATGAATTTTGTAAATTAAATTGGATGATTATTATCAATATTGGCATTTTCAAGAGACTTGCTCACTGAGATAATGGGGTGTTTTCTTCAGATGAAATTTGTCAACGATTCCATCGGAATTTGACTTTAATTTCCAATCAATTGCGTTGATTTATCCAATACCTCACCTATATGAGTTACTGCGTAACAGTAATTCAATATAGACGCCTTTGAGGGCCATACAACATCACTGGAGGGCAGATCTGGAGAATACGGTGGATGCGAAAGCAATTCATGCAGTTTTGACATCGTTTTCATTGAATTGGGGCCGTTTTTTCGCGATTTTGTCCTTTAAACGCTCCAACTTAAAAAAACTTGTTTCATTTAATTTTTCCTATCTGAAAAGCAGCTAGACATTTAACCAAGATGCAATATATCAGTGTCCTGACTTTGTATGTAGAAAAAAAATACAATGGCATTTTTGAAGAATCTTTTTTGGTTTCAGAAAATGCATGACAACTATGCTGTCTACGTGGAAAATGTAGTGAAGAACTATGGAAATAAGACAATTTTGAAGGAACTCAACATGAAAGTTGAGCGGGGGATTATGTAAGTGTAATTTGGAATAGATGAGTTTGAAATATTTCTTCTCAATAATAGCAATTTCTGAATGAGAAACGAATTCGAATTTTTCTATATATAGGTATATTTTCTATTTTCTATGACGAGTTATCAACGAAAATTTCATCATTATTTTTTTTGTAATTGTCGAATTTTACCCTAATTGGATTATCAATGATAATGAAACAATTTTCAAACTATCAACTTTACTGAAGATGCGTTTTGTTACACAGTGTCTTCCTCAGATGAACAGGCGCATTATTATTATTATACACAGTGGTCAATGTTAGACGTTTTGGTTTTTACATTTCCCAAAGAACCACCAGTCTTGTATGCTATATTGATGTCCTGTTCAGTAAGTAGCCTTTTTATTTTTTCTGACGTACCTATATGTGAGTGTTCTGTAGATTCATCACATCCTTGATAAAAAACTATTCAAACAGGCCATATGTATACCACATTGAAAATGATACTGACTCCAACATAACACTCACATTTAACGAAAAATATTCAAAAAAATAAAAAGACAACTGATTAAATATCACATTAGCATAGCATACATGACAAGTAATAGTTGGGTAGACATGGAAAGAACAAATCAAACATCGACAAAGACAACAAATAAGTTATACAATATGATAATACATTATAATATACCGGGTGATTCTCTAAGGTGGGTTACCCTATAACTTTTTTTATTATTGGAGATAGAAAAACGAAATTTGGGGGTTGTGTATTATAGTTCAATTAACAATTGCAAGAAACGATCATACCTCATAACAAATAATACGTATTCGGTCCTGTTTTTCTAGTTATCCGTGACAAACAATTGAAGCTGTTGCTAGGACTACCCAAACAAATAAGCTAATGAATATGCTGTCACTTTTGAAAATTTATTTGTTGTGTGGTTTATAATTAGATATAGCAAATTATACTAGAAACGAGAACATTGACATGTTGCTAATTTACGGAGAAACAAATAAGAATGCATCTGATGCAGCTTGAATTTATGCTCAGAGGTTCCCTAATCATCGCCATCCCACTCGGCATTATTTTCCAAAACTGGAAAGAAAAATGCGAAATTAACCAGAAGAAAATACCAATAATTTCATCGTCAGTGACGAAAAAGAAGTAGACGTGTTGGCCTATGTTGGAGTGAATTGTACGGCGTCAATTCGCCAAATTGTTTCTGAGTGTGATAAAAGTTATTCGTCCGTTCGGAGAATTCTTCACAAATATAATTATCGGTCATTCAAGTACCAACTACACCAAAATTTTTACGATAACGATCACAATCGAAGATTGACTTATTGCAACTGGTTTTTGACTAAATACAGAGATGTACGTATTCCATTTGAAATTATTTATTCAGATTAAACCCGATTCGCCAACTTGGATATGTTCAATAGGAATAATAAAAGGTACTGGTCTCAAACACAAATTTACATTTGATGCAAGAAGGAAATTTTCGAGAGCGATTTGGTTTCAATTGCTGGATGGGTATCATCAGAGGAAAACTTTTGGGGACAATCATTTTCGACGGACAACTGACTGAGGAAAGATATCTACAGTTCCTCAGACATCAAATTAATGATTTCATTGAAGATTTGCCACTGGCTAACCAAGTTGATATCTACATCCAACAAGATGGAGCGCCACCTCACAATTCTCAAGTCGTAAGAGAACATCTGAATGACACCTTCCCAAAAAAGTAGATTGGCTTTTATGAACCTTTTCAGTGGCCTGCGGGGTACATTCTTGAGGTGTCATATTTTCACATAAATGTATTATTTCTTTTTCATATTCTAGATCACCAGATCGTACTCCGCTAGATTTTTTTTCTCTGGGGAACAATTAAAAATCAGGTTTACAATATAAACTCAGCTACTCGTGAAGAACTATAGCAAAAAGTAAGGGTGGCATTCCAGAACATCACTGAAGAACAGGTAATCAATGTGATGCGCGCAACAATTGAAAAAGTTAAATTTTGCCGTGATCAAGAAGGAGGCCATTTTGAAAACTTATAACCTTAGTGGACCACTTTGCGATTATCTTGCAATTATTCAGAAAAATAGAGAAAATAAAGTGAAAGTGTGTGGCATCAAATTATTTGTACGAAAATGATCTTTCACTAAAAGCCGTCGAGTCACCCCCTTTCCATTTGAAAAAATCAAGTTAACTGGAAAAATTTATATTTGCGACTGTGAAATAATTCTTCAAACAACTGTGAAATCATGAGTCTCACAGTCGTAGTTTTTCCATGTTACTTGATCAAGAATGAAGCAATTTACACTATCCATGGCATTCTAGATCAAAAAATAAAAATGAATTTGTTTGTCAAATATTGACAAATGAAGTATTGTTGGATTTAGAATGTAATTTTCGATCGATATAAGTAAAAATATATAGGATTTCCCATTTATAAATCGAAAGTTGAGGCCACTTCCGGTCAAACTGGAAGTACAGCAAAGCAAGTAAATATGTCAAAAAATGTGAATTGAACTATAATAACAACCCCCAAATTTCGTTTTTCTATCTCCAATCAAAAAAAAGTTATAGGGTTGAGCCACCTTAGAGAATCACCCGGTATCTAGAAACAAAAGTTTGTATAGGAAAAACGTCTAGAAATTTCAAAATGAGAATTTCAGAACACAACTTAAGTTTTGAACTGAAGAAGACCAGTAAAACTGAAGAAACTGCTGTGTAGAGAAACGCAATAGTGTGGAAATTGTTTTATCATCATGGACAGTGCTATTAATTTTCATCAAGCAACGGGTAATGATCCAATTTGACTACTTCTGACATTTGTACTGTCTAAAGAAATGGAAATATTTTTCAGATATGGTCTTCTAGGTGCCAGTGGCTGTGGAAAAACTACCCTCCTGAGTAGTATTGTCGGTCGCAAGAAAATCGATGGGGGCGAAATCTGGGTGCTTGGTGGAAAACCGGGTGAGGTCGGCAGTGGAGTTCCTGGTCCTAGAGTTGGTTATATGCCGCAGGTGCGAATGATACACATTTTTATTTAAAGATTGAAACATACGGAACGAAGAACAAGATTCAGTTTTCTAAAAAACGTAGATATGTGAATACGAAATATATGTTGAACATTTAGGAATTGATTCCCCAACAAGCTAATGCCAAGCACTCGCCTTGTAACACTTTACTGAGAAAAACAATAAACAAATAGAAATTAACTTCAATAAACACTTGTAGGAACTGGTTTACATTGATTTTACATTTTTTATAGAAATTGCTTTTGCATGTATCGAAGAATTTTAAGTACATTCATTCCAGTAGTTCCAATGAGATCGCCCTGACCCACGGACCATGGTGGAAATCTGAAGCGTCTGATTCTCACGACATGGTCGATAATTAATCCCTGAAGGACAGTTAGTTCCATTTTATAATCATAAGTGATCCATAAACTCACAACTTCAAACCAATCATTGCATCATAACTATTGCATAACACACTATTGCACACATTTGTACTTATGAATATGATATACAATACACCCACTCTGTAAAAGAAACATTTTTTTTTTTCGAAAAATAACACGAACGCAGTTGAAACTTTTCAGTATTTTTTTTTTCAGGATATCGCTCTCGTTGGAGAATTCACAGTGAGAGACGCGATTTATTATTTCGGGAGGATTTTTGGAATGGAAGAGAATCTCATCGCAGAGAGGTACAAGAATTTACACAACTTACTGGAGCTGCCGCCAGATGACAGGTATGTCTATGTTAATTTTAGTAATCTAGTATTATAAAAAACAAAAAATTAGTACTTGCAAACATTCTTCAATTGTGTTTGGATGGAACGAAATATTCGGATTGAGTCAGTCAAAAACAAAATTGAAAGAAATTGTAAGAACACTAAAGGCTATTCAAATCCAAGATAGAGTGGATGTAAACTATTGACATGCCCTACGCACGTGATATTGAAAAGCCCAAGAATTGGCCAGGGTCGTATTCAGAAGCAACATCTTGTTGATTGCAAATGCTATACTTAGGAAAACTTTTTTATAATAACGAGTGAAATGCACAAGTTCTGCAGTTTAACGGGAAAAATACAGATAATATGTGTATTATAAAAAGATTTTCATTGGATTTTTCACAGCGCAATCTAGACGTAATTATTTCTTTATTGATAATTTTTATTTTATGTACAATCAAAAGGAATAATAATGAAAATTATTCAACTGGATGAATTTGTCTCTTCATCAGTAGTGTCTTCCTCACCAATCTGAATTATCAGTGGCTCGATTTGTGCCTCTATTATGTTATCAAGCTTCCACATCTTTGTCTCGACTTCCGATATCACATGCCGAA